>PVKN010033523.1:0-12023 GCA_004027915.1 Capromys pilorides
TACTAAATACTTAAAGTTCTGTTGATGACATGGGTTCTAGGGAGGTTGAGCGGGAGGATTACAACTTTGCAGCCAACCTGGACAACTCAGCGGGACCTTTTGTCACAAAAAGGGCTGTAGATGTAGCTCAGTGTGTGGTGCGCCCTGGAGTTCAGTCTCCAGTCCTGGGGGGAAAGTACAAAGACAGCAGTAGTGGCCAGCGCACAGTTCCTAGGCTGCAGGGGTATGTGAGCACAACGTTGCCTGTGACTTAACACCTTGTTAGATCTTTATATATCTTTCACTATATTCGGGCCTTTGACTTTTTAAATTTTGTTTTGCTTTGAAATGAAAGATCAAGGGAACAAATGGACAGGTTACAAGAGCAGATATTCTCCAAGTTGGTCTGCGTGAATTGCTAAATGCCCTCTTCTCCAATCCCGTGGATGACAACTTAATTTGTGCAGTAAAGTTACTAAAGGTGTGTTTTACTTCTTTTTTAAAAAATGTAACGCTTTTATAATTTAAGAGAAGGAAAGTAGAGTACAGTGAATTCAGGATTGTTTTTAAAGTTAGATGGTTTAATAAGTGTATACTAATTTTGTGTATATGAGAAGCAAAATTTAGAAGTCAAAATAGGATGTTTTCACCTGCTCCTGTCTTACATTCTCTTTCTCTCTGTGTGTGCGCGCCCCCTGAGGAAGACCTCGTTCTGTGCCCCCACTTAGAGCACGCAGATTGAGCTCTGTTGAGCTCTCCTGTGTCCCTTTGCATTACTAATTTCACTTTAGCTACTGCAGCACTGCTGTAGTCTTTCATTGTCTTTATATGTTTAGGTATTCTGTTAAGTTCCTAAACACAGGTTTGGTGGGTCAGCAAGCATGTGTACTTTGTATTGACCATAACACCAAGTTTGCTTCTAAGTACTGAACCAGGGTGTACGTCCAGCGTCAGTGAGTGTACCTCTCCCTATATCTAGTTGCAATAGTCTGGGTTTTTGTTTTGTCCTAAGTTATAAGTAAAACCAGAAACCTCATTTTACGTTGTATCTTTTTTTCAGTAGAGAAAATTTACATATGACTATCAGAAAAATAGTCATGAACATACAAGCCCGAAAGACAATTTTATGTGTTTTTTTTTTTTTTTTTTTTCTTTACATTGCCTGTATGATTGGATTGATTGATTCTGTATTTAGGACAAGGTCTCACTACATAGCTGGGACTCGGAGTGATTCTCCTGTTTTCAGCCCCCCAAGTGCTGAGATTACAGGCGTGCACCACCACACCCAGTCTCAGTTGCCATCTCAGTGCACCTCAGTGGTGGGAACAGCATGTCACACCAGGGATCGAACCTTGGTCGCTGCACTCTGCCTAAGCAGGCACTTTAGTCCACTGAGCTATCAGGCTGGCCCTTTACATTGTATTCTTTAATCAGTAATTTGCTCATTTATTCCTTTATTATTCATCTATTAGTTTCTGTGAATTGCCTGTTTATATCCTCAATTTTTCTTTTTTAAGGTTTATTTATTTGATACGGGTGTCATGGTGCAATGCAGACTCATAGTGATTTTCCTGTTGTTGGCCTCTCCCCAGCACTGGGATTATAGGCGTGCACCACCCACCATGCCTGGTTTCAGTGGCCAGCGCGGCACAGGGCTGGCATACTATATTGTGCTGGAGATTGAACCTAGGTCCTTACACTTGCCAGGCAGGTACTTAGTAGACTGCCACACTGTCTCTCTGGCCCTATAGTCTCAAGTCTTGATGGGGCTTTTTAAAAAAAACTCAACATGAAGTTCTGTATTTGTTGCATATTTTAAAAAGTAACTTGTTCAACCCATGGGTGGGGATATGTGCCTGTAATCAAAGCACTCTGAGGCTGCAATAGAAGGATCAGAAGACTTAGGCCAACTTGGGCAACTCAGTGACTTAGCGAGACCCCCATCTCAAAATAAAATAAAAAAAAAAAAAGAAATGGGAAAAGAACTGAGAATGCAGCTCATTGTAAAAGCCCTAGGTTCAGTCCGCAATAAGAAAAGACAAAACAAGGGCTGGCCAAATATGGCTCAGTGGATTAAAGCTCCTGCAAGCAGGCACAGGGCCCGGGGTTTAATCCCTGGCCTGCCATGCCGGCCCTGCCCCCAGGGTGCGCTGAGACTGCAATTGAGATTGGGCATGATGGTGCGCGCCTGTAATCCCAACTCTTGGGAAGCTGTAAACAGGCGGATCACTGTATCCAATCTAGTAGTGAGACTCTGAACATCCTGTAGACCCTTCCCTAAAATATAAAAAATAAATGAAATGAAAAGACAAAACAAAAAAGTGAAATGATTATTAAAATGTAATAGTCATATAAAATTTTATGTAGACAGTGACACAGAATTCATGATTAAAGTAGTTCTGGTACAGTTCATTTTTCTATCGTGGTACTTCTGTTCACAAACTATTTCCATGATTCTGGTTGCAAACCAAGTTGGATGACAACCAAATCAAATTCAGTGGTTAGGTGCACTGTTGTGTTTTGTTTTGTCTTTTTGAGACAAGATCTCGCTATGCAGTTCTGGCTGATGTTGAACTCACTTTGTAGCCCAGCCTGGCCTCAAACTACCAATAATCCAATAATCCTCTTGCCTTAGCCTCCTGCGTGTTGAGACTACAGGAGAGGCACCATGCCCAGCATCTGTGGTTAGATTCATTGTTCACCTAGACCTAGGAGAGATTTGATTTGAATCTTGTTCAGTTTGGAACCAGAATCATGGAGAGAAATGAGTTGGTGAACCAAAGTACCACTGTAGTTTGTCTCCTTTAAGAAAAACAGTAGATGGGCCACAAAGATAGCTCAGTGGTCTAAGCACCTGCCTAGGCAAGCTTGAGGACTCAGGTTCATTCATCCCCAGTGCCACATGCCACACAGGCCCCACCCGTGATGGGGGGTAGTGGTGTAAGCCTGTAATCCCAGTGCTGAGGAGGTTGAAAACAGGATTACTATGAGTCTGAGATGTGTAGTGAGACCCTGTACCATATACATAAAAAAAAAATTAAAAAGAAAAAAAAAACAATGGAAGATAGAGAGGTTTGTAAATGTTGTTGGATAGGCAGAGAGTATTTGTATTAACCTGCTGTATGCTTGAACTGAAATTCTTTTCAGAATTTCTGTACTGAACTTTTTTTATTGACACTGGCTTTAGTTGACAGGGTCAGTTTTGGAAGATGCTTGGAAAGAAAAATTGAAGACTGACATGGAAGAAATTATTCAGAGAATTGAAAATGTTGTCCTAGATGCAAACTGTAGCAGGTACGAAAAGAAACTAAAACATTTCAGTTTGTTGCACTTTTGTATGTGTATGTGGGTTGTTAATCTACTATACTTCAGAGTAATTGAAGTCTTGCTGACTGGCTGACAGAATATGTAAAGATCACAGTGTTACCTTTGCCTTCTCAGGCACTTTTGTTCAGTTACATCTTAAAATTGAAATAGGTTTTTCTGTTACAAGAGTCTGATGAAGAGTCAGATGATTTAATGCCAACAAATACTGTGTGAATAACCGCAGTGTCTGGTAAGAAATCAGAACGTTTTTCTGTCATTGCCTTTAGGAACTACCGAGTCACAGTTACGTGGGACCCCATGTAGGGCTGTTTTGAGGCAGGGTTTTGTTGTGTAGCTGTCTTAGTTACTTTTTACTGTTGCTGGGAAGGAAGGAAAGGTTTTCTTTAGCTCACAGTTTGCGGAGGTTTCAGTTCGTACTCCGCTGGCTCCAAGGTGGCAGAAGGCAGTGAAGAGCAGAGGAGGAGCAACTGCTGTGGCATCCATCAAGCCTCTCTTCCAAATTCTGTGCCTGCGCAGAGCTCCTCCCAAGCAGCATGGCTGCAAAGATCAAGCTCCTCCAAAGAGGAGGACTTGTCCAAGGAAGCGGGGCAGGGCTGGGCCGTGGTGGACTCCTGACACAGAGTCTTCCTCAACTCTTACCCACTTTTTGTGCTGAGTCACTCCGGGGTGGCCAGGTAGGCCCTCTGCATCCCACAGCCATGCTTCCTCAAGTTGACATAATGTATCAACTACCGTAATAGCCCAGGCTGCTTCAGTCTCCTGAGTGTTGGGTTCACAGGCATGTGCCACCTCATCCAGCTGTCTTGATGTTTTTAAAAAATAAAAATAAGATGAAGTTATAATATGATAGGAAACATCATTAAAATTAAAAGAAAATTAAAAGTGTTGGGTGTACATGTTAAATTAGAAAACAGTTTTAGGAACCTGAGAGGTTTCTCGGAACCTTATTACACAGATGGTGAATACTTATTAACTCGTTTTGGACTTTTATCTGCAGGGATGTAAAACAGATGCTCTTGAAGCTTGTGGAACTCCGGTCAAGTAACTGGGGTAGAGTACATGCAACTTCAACATACAGAGAAGCAACACCTGAAAATGATCCCAACTACTTTATGGTAAGCTAGAGTTTATGTCTGAAATTTTGCTTATTGCTTGAACTTTTCGTTGACACAGGACTCCATAGGAGCTGTTGACCTAGTAATAAAGAGACAGAACCGTCTAGAGGAAGATCCATCCCCTGACGAGGAACATTGATGAGGACTGGTCTCGAGTTGCAGAGACGCCAGGAAGCAAATTTTCTAGAGAATTAATAAGCAGAGTTCAGCATCTCAGATTTTACTTTACATGTTGTAGTAAAAAAAAAAAACGAGCAGCAGCCAAAAATGACTCCAGGCCAGTGATGAACTGAGCTGCTGCTGTGACCAAAAACAGAGCTGCTAGGGACATGCTCCCAGCACTGGTCTTGGCAGCTCCTAAGGAAAGGGGACAGTGCAGCCTAAAAGCCGACACGAAGTCGTCGTGTGCAGAAACACTGGTCAAGAGGCCAGGCCCTCGAACTTTAGAAACGTGAAATCACAGAGGAGAAACCCAAAGGCACAGTCCTTACCCAGTGAAGTGGAATGGGTGCTGGGAATTCAGGGCGATTTTGTTTGTTCTGCTTATGCTTTCATTATGTAGTACAGAAGAGTAGTGTCAGTCATTCTGTACTCAGTGACTTTACATATGAAAATGCTGAATGAAAAATGTTTTAACTTTGATTCATCTTAGAATGAGCCAACATTTTACACATCCGATGGTGTTCCCTTCACTGCAGCTGATCCAGGTATGTTGTCTCACAGTCACTTCCACCCCCGTGTTTTTGATAAGGTAATAAGTTATAGACAGCCACTCTTTACCAGTACAAATGTAACTTTGTAATGCGTTCACTACACTTTTAAAGTGCTAGGATAAAGGTTTTCTTACTTGAGTCACTTTAGATTGATGTCTGATGGTGCATATAGTGTTTTGTTACTCTGCCTTAAGGATTGGAAGAATCTCTAAATTCCATGCAGCCACTTGTATGTTTCCTTATAACATTTTGTTGTTATACTCTTCAAGGTTTCAGGTGGTTAGGATCAAGCTGAAAGGGGATTGTTGGTCACTCCATAGTCAGAACTTTAGGTTAGCATGGCTTAATACAGGATTCCTTAATTGATGGTAATTTGGAGTCAGTTAAAATCTAAATGTGGACAGATTGCTTTAGTTATGATGGAGGGGACTAACGGGTGAGCAGAAAACTTTCCCACTTAGTACAGACCACGGCCAGCTTGTGGCGGGGCGTTGCTGGGTATGTGCCCCAGCAAGAGTCTCTGCAGGGTGAGGAGGTAGGTAGTCGTGGTACAGTTCGCCAGCGTCTTCAGCCTCCCTGGACGTCACTGATGTGCCGCCCACTGCAGTTGTGCCACCTAATACTTGCACCAGCAGCTTATGAGCATTGCTGCTGCTTATCCTTGGCAGCCCTTGTTAGCAGACTTAGGGTTTTCAGTCCAGTTGTATGAATTTATTTCCCTGCCTGATGAGAGGTTTTTTCCCCCCTTTTCTCTTGACTTTTGATTTCTTCTTATGAGAACTATTCGCCCTTATTTTTATTGGGTCATTTATCTTACTGATGTGCGACTCTTATTCTAGAAGGGGATCGTTAGTCAGCTGAGGATGTCACTTCACTTCTCAGTATGACTCTTCTCATCTTGCTTAATTTAAGCTTTGAGTTGTTTTTTTGTGGTTTTTTTGGCTGGCTCAGGCCACCTTAACAGTGGGTGTGAGGATCGAGCTGCCGTCCCAGGTGCCTGTCTGGGATTGCCCGCACAGGTGCTTAAACCACTGAGCTAACCTGAAAGGTCCCTAGTGTCTGTCCCCCCCCTCCCCCACCATACTGGGGATCGAACTCAGGACCTCGCACTTGCCAGGCAAGCACTTATTCTACTGAGTTATGTCTCTCTCCCCGGCCCTTGAAGCTTTCTTTTTTTTCAAGTTTATTTTATTTTATTTTTAAACCTCATTTATTTTATTTTTAAAACTCATTTATTTCTGGCCAGCTCAGCCTGCCCTTGGGGTGGGGCTGGCACAGCATGTGGTGCCAGGGATTGAACTGCAGTCCCTGTGGCTGCCTAAGCTTGCCTAAGCAGGCGCTTTAGATCACTGAGCCATCTCGCCGGCCCCTTGAAGCTTTCAATTTTAATATATTTATCAATCTTCTTTGTGTTTTCTTGGATTTTACCTCATCATTCTCAAATTTCATTTTCTTCTAAAAAATCTTTCCTTTGCTGCTTTTAATGTTTAGCTCCTGAGTGCCCCTGGCTAATCTGCATGTGGCAGGTATAGGAGCTCAGTACTGTTCCTGTAGGCCTGTCTGGGCAGTCGGTGCTACGTCAGGCTTCTTCCCCTAGCTCCGACGCCCTCTGTCGTGTGCGCGTGTGTGCGCATGGCTCTTCTGTTGGCCTTTCTCCACTAGTACCACACTCTTAGTTGTTCTCGTCTTGCTGTAAATCCTCCTGTGTAGTGAGACAGATCTCTCCCCTTCTTCAGTTACATTGATGCATTTTCACTTTTGTTAATTACCTATGTCTAGTTTGTGTAGTATCTTATTTGTTTTTTCTGATCATACATGTTTGCTTTTGTTTCATATTTTTATTTCATTTTCTTAATTCTAATTCTGATACTATTCATGATTGTCATGATACTTTTGCAAGCTCTTAAACTTCACTGTGAAGGGATTTCAAACTTCCGGGGAAATAACAAATGTAAAAATTGTCTGAAACATAGCCATTGCCCTTTTACCTAGATGTCCTTTTTTCCCCCAGTACGGTCCTGAGATTGAACCCAGGATTTTTGTGTTTAGTTGGATTCCCATCCCTTGATACATTTTGAGACAGGATCATACTAAGTCACTGAGTTGTCCAGGCTGAGCTCTGTGATCTTTCTGCCTCAGCCTCCCAGAGTGCTGGGATTACAGGGGTGTTCATGCCCTTTGCAGATGTCCCCCCCCCCACCAAAACCATTTGGAGTTACACTTATTATAGCTCTGTGTGAATGCTTTAATATTTTAATTTCTTGGTTTTCTTTTGTTGTTGTTTTTACGATATGGGACGATTTTATTTTTATGTAGGACCTAGAACACATAAGGTACCAATTAGATGGTGAATGGCAGAGCAACACCCCCAGTTCATGCCATGAATTCATAGGGAATCGGTTCCAACAGCTCAGGTTTCTTCCCATTGGGCCTCACAAAGTGTGCTTCTCTGGGAGGGGCAGGCTGGCGTTTCAGTTGAACCCAGGTACCTTCCTCTTTGGCTTTTTTTTCTGATCATTTTCCTTGACACGTTTCAGGAGTCTATCATGACTTTTTGAGTGTTTAACATGCTCAATATGTACATTAATCCTCTTGGCAAGTATCTCGCCCTTAACTTGATTGTTTACAGCAATGCCAACAGCAGGCTGGGTGATGTTGTAGACTCTTCCCATTTTGCCATGGTAACATTTGTGAGGCATTCCTTTTTTGCACAGTACCCATTCCCTAGATGTCTACAATGTCACCCCTTTTGTAGATTCTCATGTATGAGGCCAAAGGAATAACCCCATGTTTTCTAAAAAGTCTGAAAAAACAAATACCAGGTTCCCCTTCTGTTGTCCTTTGTGTTAGTCATTTTGGCAAATTCCTGGAAGATGGCAGTTCTGGCTGAAAGCCTTTTCTTTCATTAATAACATGTTATAGTTTGAGTTATAGCAGTCTCTTAAAAATGGTTTAAAGTCTGTCAAAAATCTATTCAAAAAATGCTTCTGTTGGGAGTGATGGGGTTATCTGGCAGCTAGGAATAGCCTTCTTGTACTAGAGTCTGCCCTTGTGAGTAGTAGACATGGGAGGGGCAAGGCCACTGGTACAGAGCCCTGCAGGCCAACTGGTGTTTTTGAAACAGGGTTTCCATATGTAGCTTAGGCTTGAACGCACTTTGTAGCCCAAGCTGGCCTCTTAACTAACAGCTGATCCCTGCCTCAGCCTCCCTGTGTGGGGTTCTAGGAGTATACACAGCCACACCAAGCTTTCTGTGAATTTTCAAATCTAAGCCATCCTACAGCAGCTGTAGTGGTTTATTGACAACTTTCAGGTTTTTCTTACCTGGTATCTTGATTTTTTTTTTTAACGTGAACTCATATAATGAAATGTCTTGTCTACCATCTCAGTCATTTGTAAGGCCAGGTGCGGTGGTACATATCTGTAATCTCAGTTGGGAGGATGACATAAGAATATTTCTCTGAGTTTGAGGTTAGCTTAGATTACAGTGAGTATCTCAAACATTTGTAGCAGGAAGACTATATAGTCAAAATGGTTCATAAATTAATAGTTGTTTTTATCCAATAATTATAAAGAGCTGGTAAGATAGCTGAGCAGACTAAGCACCTGCTTAGGCAAGCATAGGGACTGCAATTCAGGCTCTAACACCACATGTCGCTAGCCCCACTCCTGGTTGCATGGAGCTGGCCCCTGAGACCTGGTGTAGCACAAGCCTGTAATCCCAGGAGCATCACTGTGCGTCTGAGCTGCATGGTGAGACCCTGTGCCAAATACATAGGATAAAATAATAATAATATCCTTTCACAACCCACATAAACCCACTCTCCCAGGATTTTATGTGGCTTTTGTTCTTAAAAAACAAAACTTTAAGTAGTAACATTACACTGCATGTACACTGATCCATTTTATTGTCCAGAGGTAAGGATTCTGTGTAGACAAACGAAGTTGAAAAAATACTGGTACCCTATGTGCTAGTGCAGGCAGGTAAACAACTGTCACATTACCTGTGTCTCCTTAGTCTCAACCCAGGCAAGAGGCTGGACCTGAAGTCAGTGCAGTAGCTTAGGGAAGGGGAGTAAGGAAATCTCACTGCTGAAAAGGTTTGACAAATTAAACTCACCCAATTAAATGAATTGCTGTTACCTGGTAGAAAAGAATATACCTCTGTGTGGAGGAGTAATATAGGGAGGGCAAGGAGGAGAAAAGGTGTACAACTGTCGTTCCACCCTAGCAGAACCAGAATTTGTCTCATGAAAATCAGCATAGAGGTGTGTACAAAATTCATGAGTATGCAGTGGAGTGGAGTTGGTGAACGTAAGTGACCTAAGTGTTGTGGAAGCTGTGTGATGTAATTGGGAGTTCACTGCTGTGTAAACACTGATTTACTTAAATCAGAAGAGCTCGTTGGTCATTCCATAGAATTTTTAAATTTAGTTTGTTTTTGTTGTCTTAAAGATTACCAAGAGAAATATCAAGAGTTACTTGAAAGAGAAGACTTTTTTCCAGATTATGAAGAAAATGGAACAGATTTATCAGGGGCTGGTGATCCGTAAGTTGTTAATAGTTTGTGTTTTTGTTTCTGTGGTCAATTTTTAGGTAGAGGGTAGAATATAAAAAAATGATGGAAAAATGACACTGATTGGATGATGTTTTACTGTGTTGTTTGGAACTGATGTGTATTAAATATGTTCTAAAAACTCAGGCTCTAATTCTAAAAACATAGCTGAGGGAAAGAAAATAAAACATAGTTTGCTTTTCTTTGCAGGACTGGGGTTCAAACTCACAACCTTGCACTTGCCAGGCAGGCACTTGTGCCACGGAGCTATCTCTCCAGCCCCTAAAACATAGTTTTCTTAAGCATAATTTTTGAAACAATAGATTTTATCACACCTAAAGCTCAAGAATCTCTAATATTACTGCAATATCTTGGCTGACCTCTATGCTTGCTTTTCTGTCTGTGAGACAGGAATGGTAGTGCCCCCTCCGAACCGTATTGAGAACTCAACGAGAGTACATTGAAAGTGCTTGACCCAGCCCTCTTGCATGTGGTAAAAGATTCAAATCTTAGCTTTTAAAAGATAAGAGTGAAGGAGACAGGTTACTCTGGCAGTCTTCAGGCTGATAGATTATAATCTTGTTCTCCTAAGTTTCTTCACCTGTTACTCTCCCAGTATTTTATCAATTTCTGTGTATTTATATAAGCTACTTAGGTTCTTTTTTTTCTTTTTTTTTAACCTATGTTGGTGGTGGTAGGAGAGCAAGTTATGTCTGTGACTTTCTTGTGTCTTTCATGTGTACTCTAGGTTTTTAAAAAGTGAACCATTTTTATTTTAGTGATATCTTTTGCCATACTTCTACATAGTTTAATAGAAAATACAAATATTTAAAGACCCAGGGAGGAGCGGCAAGATAACTCAGCGGTCTATAGCACCTGCTTAGGCAACTGCAGGGACCACGGTCCAATCCCCGGCACCACATGCTTCGCCAGCCCCACCCCCAGGGCAGGCTGAGCCAGCCATAGCATGAAGTTTTAAGTAAGTAAGTAAATAAATAAATGTCCAGGGAAAACTAGCAAACTAATATTGCTGGATATTAAAAGTTGTTCTACCATTGTTAACTTTTTGTTTTGAAAATTCTGTACTATATATACTCTTGCTTGTTACTGTTTTCCTGTCTTTGTTTCTGCTATTTTTACTCTTTAAAATAAAATTTAATAAGATTTAAAAAAAAAAAGATACTCTTAAAATAATAAGGAAAAAAAATAAAAGTTGTTCATGGGCCAGGGATATAGCTCAGCACCATAAGCACCTGTCTGACAAGTATAAGGTTTAGAGTTCCATCCCTGGTACCGCAAGAAAAAAAAAAAACAAAAAACTGCTAGTTGTTCTTGGGCTAGGAGATAGTCCAGTGGTCTAAGTGCATGGACCTGGATTGGTGCTGGTCCCACATCCCACGCCAGCCCAGCCCCCCAGAGGTGCTGAGCCGGCCACCAAGACCAAAACCAAGCATGGGGGTGCACACTTGTAATCCCAGTGCTGGGCAGGTTGAGATAGGATCACTATGAGTCTGAGCTGTACAGTGAGACCCTGTATCAAATAAGTAAAGAATAAAAAAAAAAATTTAAAGCTGTTCTTGGCTTGGAACATGGGTTTTTCTCTAAAGCTGTGCGCAGTGAGCGTGCTACTCTTGCTCCTGTGCGCTCCTGGATGTAGCAGCATGTGATGGCTTGATTACTAGGAGTGGAGAAGGGGAAACAGCAGCAGCTGATGGGCTTGGCAGGTGCCTTGGTTGCACTTGTAGGTGGAAGAGGTTTTTGAGGGTGGGGTGAGAGTAGAAGGGCTGTACACAGTGCCATGTTGTGTGGGAAAGTATGTACACTCAGGTTAACACACGCTTAGTCAAAATTTTACATCATTAGGGCTGGAGAAATAGCTTAGTGGCATAAGTGCCCGCCAGCCAAGTGCAGGGTCCTCAGTTCAATCCTCAGTACTGAAAAAAAGAAAAAAAATGTGTTCTGTACTAACCTATTGTTACCACGCACTTTTTGAAATTTCCAAAATGAAAATGCTACAGTACCTTTTTAACACAACCGTGAGAATTCAGTAGCGTTGTGTATATTACATTCTGTATTGGCTCTTTACATTTTCCTCCCATACTTCATAAATCAGGAAGACCTTGCTTTCTCTCATTTTAAACTTCTAATAGTTGGGGGGAAGATTCTAGAATGGGTAATTTCTAAGTTGGCTTCCTATTATAAAAGTCTGATTCTAGATAAATGGGAATATAAAAAAGGGGGAAGGGGCAGGGAAATAGCTCAGTAGAGTAAGTGCTCACCCAGCAAGCACAAAGTCCCGAGTTCAACCTGCAGTACTGCAAAAAAAAAAAAAAA
>PVKN010033524.1:0-12018 GCA_004027915.1 Capromys pilorides
CCTTACGGAGTGGAGACCGTGAGGGTGGCCATGTGGTTTTTGGTCACTGAGTAGTAGCTAGGTGCTGGCTTTAAATTTACATTACACATTCATTTTTAAACATAAGAAAACTAGTTAAATCTATAATGAAAATTATAGAACAGTGTTTCCACCCTAAAATTTACATTAAAGAAAGTAGACTGTCATATCACTGAGAATGTTGATGATTTTTATTGATTTCCTTTACAGAAAAAATGGGAAGATTATGAGGAGATATGGGAAGAGTTTTCTGAATTTTTTATATGTGCTCAGATTACCTCTTCTTGACAAGTAGAGTTTTTATAAAATGAACTATCATGGATATTAGCTGAATAGATATAAATAATTGTTATATTAAGAGAAATGAATCGAGTCACATTAAGAATGTTCCAGATTTACTCTTTTACCATGTGCCATATGGTGATCTTATAAATTCTGTTTAATCATATCTCCCAATATCAGGTGTGTATTATATTCAATAAAGCAAATTTAAATTGTCTTCGGGTTGTGTGCATCCCCTTTTTCCTTTCCTAAAAAGAATTTTTGCTGAAGAGACTAGGTTGTTAACTTGTTGATTGAATCGGAAGTGAAATATTTCCCCCTTAAATCCTGTTTTCAACTTCTTTGTGTCGAGTTTGGCTGAAGTTCTGAAGTATATGTCTCTATTCATCTGTCTGGCCTCAGGGAAGTTGCCGGTGAAGCACCTGCCCTTCCCCAGAGCTCTGTTGACCAGGTGACCCTGCCCACACCCTCTGTGTCCCAGGATCCCCCGAGAGCATGATCCAGTTGCTAGAAACTTACCAAGCTCTTGCTGCAGTTGTAGTTTATATTTTTGTGTTCTGGTGAGGTTTTTTGCTATTCTGTTACAAAGCAAGTATTTGTTCTGTGATCTTTATATGATTATGTCCATAAGAAAAATGAGAGCAATAAAAGGCTGTGACAGAAGGAGCCAGTCGTTGGAGACGCGCCAGGGCTTCCTGCTGTATCCTTAGTCACTTGTCCTCTTTCTGGAAGGCACAGACAAACTCTAAGTAGTTCCACATCATATCTCTGACCCTCCCCACATGGGGTCTGAGATGTTTCCCCCCATGATGCCAGCAGAAATGTCTACCCCAAAATCAGAGAAATAGACCTGTCATGTTGCCTTTTGTCCATGAACACTGAAGAAAATTGTGGTCTTTTTTAAGATTACTGTTTTCTTTAAAACTTTATCTAAGCGAGATAGCTCAGTGGACTAAGCACCTACTGAGGCAAGCACAGGGACCGGGGTTCGATCCCCAGCACCACATGCCATGCTGGCTCCACCCCAGGGGCGCTGAGCTGGCCACTGAGACCAAGGAGGCTGAAAACAGGAGGATCCCTATGAGTCTGAGCAGCAGAGTGAGACCCTGGACCAAATACATTAAACACAAAACAAAGCAAAACTGTAATATAAAGAGCTTTATCCTGTTTGTTCCTGCCAGTAATGGGAGGAGGATACAGAAAGTAACATTTATACGCTACCAGAAACTCGGAGACAAAATTAAGATGCCCCCTCACAGATGCTCAACTGGAACAGACAGAAATAGCGAGCAAAGTGCTTCGTTAGGGTTAGAAAGGAAGTCTGGCCCTTGGATTAAACAGAAGAACCTGCACAGTATAGGATGGGAAAGATGTTTGTCAGCCGCGAGGTTGCAAAGGCTCAGTGAATCCAGCTGGCTCACTGCTCGGGACCTACTACGTCTAGGATTCCAGCACTCACTGAGGATGGCACCATGCAGCTGTGCTCTTTACCTGAGGCTTGCAGAGTCCTGCGAGGAGCCCGCCGCTCCTGGGCTCCGGTTAGCAGAGCAGGGAACAGGTGAGAGGCGGCCAGGGCCTGGCCTGCGCTGGGTCCTAGCTCCATGCTTTGAGTTGAATTCATACTTTTGGTCAATATCTATGATTTTAGCGGGCCATTTTAATTCAATTTCCACTGTGCCATTTTTAATACAATTTTTCTATCTGTTAAGTATTTTAAGATTTTTTTTTCTTAAAATAGTACTTGAATTCCTGGTTTTATAACTGTTTTTCAAATGCAGAAACTCCACAGAAGTTCAAAGAGAAGAATTTTTTTGTACCAATAATGATTAGAAAAATCATCACGCCTACACTCTGGGCTCTGTATAACTACTAGGAAGATATACAATATACAATATGCATTGTATGAAATACTGGAAATGTACTACTAAAGTGTGTTGAAACGGTCACATTGTTGTTTCTTATTAAACGCAATAAAAAAGATGAAAAAAAAAGAAAGTCCACGGATGATCTTTACATTGAGCCCTGGAATCTGAAAGCTTTGTGCTGCTCCCCGTGTCCTGGCAGTTCCCACCTTCTCTTCCAAAACAAACAACTTACAGTTCATATTACACTTAATGTACAGCTCGGCACACATAGATGCATCTTCGCTGTAATGAAACATAGATTTTCTACATGAAACAAATGTTCCGTATTGTACAAATGAGAGAACACTGGCCAAGGGCCAGGGAGACACATCAGTGGTCTCAGTGCCTGCCCGGCAAGCACAATGTCCTTTCTTTTTTCACTGGCAAGAGAAAAGGAAAATAGTGGCAAGAGACGTAAGGTGAACACAAGTCAGATTCCCCCAGTACGTCCTGCTGCTGTGGAATAAATCTGCTCCGTGATTATGTAGATAGGTAAGTTAATTTCATTTCCTATAGTTCAAGTGGTTAGAAGAATAGAACACAGTCCCAGCAGGAAGCTCTTCTCTCTTCCTTACAGCTTTACAAACAACAGTGCGTCCTGCGTGGAAGTGCTGCATGAGGCATTCAGATCTCAGATTATACCAGAAATCACTTTTCATCAGATCTGTGTTCTTTATCGCTCTTCAGAATAAGTTCTGTGAGATGTATAGCTAACAAAAAGGATAATGGAACAAACATAGACTATATATGTTGTACACAACTGAAGGACATTATGCCAGCTAAGTAAATAGGTCTGTGTGTGTTAGAAAAGTAAATGAGGGATGAGATCCAGGAGGCAGCCTAAAACCAGGTCACTGGGTTTGAATTCTATCCCCAGAGGCACTTGATGAGAATCGTTAGCAGCAGGTACACAGACGGCGGATCTCTGGCATACAGAAACCCTGTTCTCTAGCTCATCGGGAGTGGGCACATGTGGTTTCCGGCTGCCCAGGGTCCTGGCACCAACTGTCTGGCAACAGCACTGCAGTTTCTCTGAAGAACTCCACTCTCCCACCCATGTGGCTCTGGAGGGCCTGCCAGTCCCAACACCATCCAGTGCAGGCCACAGAGAGGGCCCTGGCCCAGCCCTAGGTAGGTACCTCGAGCAGAAATCAGGTTATCCCTGAAGAAGCAAACGTTGTTGGGCACCGCCTTATCAATGACACCACCTTCTAAAAAGCTTCTCGAACTTGTACCTGCTCCACACCCTTGAAGTTAGAACTGCTCTGTGTCACCCCGAGAGACACCCAGGCTGCATTCTCCTGAACAGAGGAGCTCTCGGCTATCCAGAGAATAGCCTGGATTCTAGGGACTCGGAGGAGCAATTGCCATGCACACGTGAGGGCTGGCTCTCCAGATGCAGTTCCCTGGGCCATCAGGCTTGGAAAGCAATTGGAAATAGTCACACCTGGAGAGAGCCTCAGAACCCTAGTGTGTGCCGGGATGCCACCTCCTTAAGTGTACTTATTAAAGTTATTTACTAGAAAAAGGACATACGAAACAAGATAAGGTGTGCAGGTGAACATGTAAACTATATGTTATATGTGCAGCTATGGAGAGCGAAAGAGAGTCAGAAGAACAGAAAAGAAAAATAGTATGATTGATGCTTTTTCAATCTGTGGTGCTACCTTTGCAGGACCTTAGAGGATGTTACACATCACAGAAAACCCACTGCATTTACAGCACTCAGAGAAGAAATTGAAAATGCATATGCAGCAATCTCGGTGAACACAGTTACCCAGGCAGCAGTGCACTGCACTTGTAAATGTCTGGAAGCTCACGGCCAGAACTCTGAGCATCTCTGATAATTATAGACGTAACTTGTAGTAATCGCAAGATGTCTCAACAAATGTCATAGAAAACACCTATGCAAGTTTATCTTTTCCTCAAGTATGTATACATTTTTTGCTTCATATAAAAGCTCCATATTATCAAAATAAGAAAATGATAGTGATCATGAATACGACTTAAATTAACAGAGACTAGAGTGATAGATACAAAATCAAAAAATCTAAACTATCTTCAGTAGGTAGTAGGTAGTATAATAATTATTCTGTTGTTGACCTTGAAAAAGTGTGCTTTAAATACTTTGAAAAATTAAGTTAACCACAAAATTAAAAGGGATTAAAGGAAGTACATGTGTTTTGCACATGACTGTGCCATTTCTGTTTAGGGCATTCATCTCGCACACATTGAGTGGGTTCCTTTTCAGGGCCAGGCGCTGGAGTATGTTGTGAGGTAGAAAGTCGTCTTTGCAATGAAATAAAGGGGAAATAGAACAACCAGCAGACCAAAACCAAAGCTACAAAACAAACCAAAAACCATGAAAACAAACCAAACACAAAAATAGCGTGCTAGAAAAATAAGATGAAGCGTGGCGAGGCAAACAGTCATGCGACCCCCTCAGCCGGTGGCACGGAGGCCACCCTGGAGCTCTGCCGTGCCACTGCCAGCTTCCGTGTACCTTTTCCTGTACCTGTACCCCTCTCCCTTTTCTCTTTGCTGAAGCACACAACCAGGTCACTCAGAAAGGATTTGGGGGAGCTGTTTCCTAGGACACGCATGTCAGGTGAAGTCCTCACTCCAACCTTGGCCAACAAGTAGACTGATGTCGGAATTTTAAACTAAGAAACATTTGTATCTCGAATAATTAAGGCATTAATCTTTTTCTCATACATGTCTAAGTCTCTTATTCTCAAAGTTTTTGTTTTATCAGACTTCTTTTGCCTTTTAACTACGTGTTATTGTTATTAATATTTTTATTTCCAACTATTGAAGGACTCTTTCTCACTGCATTCTGTTTTATATAGGTGTGTATGTACGTACATAGACGTATTTATCCACATATAATTGTGTACTTGTATTTTAGTCTGTCAGTGTATACTAGGATTGTGATTTCTTAAAAAGGATTTTTTGCAGTCCCTGGATTATATCGTATCATGTAGTTTCCAGTTTTCTGTTTAATTTTTTTTTCTCTTCTCCAACATACGGTAATTTTTGATTGTTTTTATTCGAAACTATGTCATCAAAAGGTGACCTGCATTGTGGCACAGAATATAATGGAGTATTCTTCAACCACAAGAGGAAGTGCTGGTCCCTGCTACGTCGGGTACATTTCTCTCATTGCTGAGCTAAAATGCCTGACATCCAAAGCTAAACAAGCCGAGGTTTATTTTGTTCGCAGATTACAGAGGCCTCATTTCGGAGCCAGCCAGCTCTGAGGCAGGGTGGCAGAGGGGAAACAGCTCCTGCCAATAAAAAGCAGGAAAACAAGCAAAGCATCCTCCTGCCCCTTTTCTCTTACTTAGGGATGGGTAGCTCTGTCACCCTTAATCTTAGCAGCCCTGAGCCGAGCACTGCATCCTGAATCCAACCCAACATCACACACGCTAGAGGCAGCCAGCTCTGAAGAAGCCCTGCCCGTGACTGCTTGAGGCTTTGGGGGACATCTAGACACAACCATAACACACACCATAACACAACACACCTCTAAGATGTGCTAAGGGAGAGAGGTCGGACTCAAAAGATTACATATTGAATGATTCCATTCTTATGAAATATCTAAAATAAATCATGATGATGGAAGGCAGATTGATGATTTTTCAAGGGGTGGGAGAAAAGATAGTAGAAGGAAACTGTTTAATGAGAACAGAGTTTCTCATTGGAATGATGGAAATGTTTTTGAAACATGATAGAGATCAAGGTTGCATGGTATTATAAATACTGAATACCACTAACCATTTAATAGAGTAAATTCCATATTATGTAATGATCACTTTGATGAATTATCTTTTTAAGAAGCTACCTGAGGGCCAGCGAGATAGCTCAGCAAAATCAGTGCCTGCTTAGGCGAGCACAGGGCCGGGGTTCAGCAGGCCCTCTGGCTACTCCCCCCTACAGGCGCACTGAGCCAACAACTGGGTCCAGGCATGGTGGCGCACACCTGTACTCCCAGCACTGGGGAGGCTGAAACAGTAGGATCACTATGAGTCCTAGCTGTGCCGTGAGAGCCTGTACCAAACACATTTCAAAAAAGAAGCTACTGGAAGGTCTGTGGGTGTGAGTGGCATAGCAAGCAGCGGGCTTTCATTCTGGATTAAGGCCCAGGAAGCTGGTCACTCTGAGGGCACTGCGACTTGAGGGAATTTGCTCTGGGTCTTTTCATATAGAAAACAGTGTATTTCTCCTCCAATAGCAGTGAACCCCTTCATTAAATTCTGGCCAGGTCTGGGGCCTAAACGTGCCTTGCCTCTATGTTTTTCACCTTTGCATTGCTATGGCTTATATTTAGATTACTGCAAAAACCATGTTGTCATAGAGGAGGCTTTTTCAGAGGTTGATTGACCTGGCATTGATGCCATACCAGGCTCAAGGGCATGAGGACTAAGGGTGAGTTCCCTGCCTGAAGTAGCCTGGCAAGATAAAACTAAGAAAAGACACTGCGAAGGCCCCTTGCTTGCCTTGCTGCCTTCTGTCTGCAGCGCACCCCTCCTCTCCATGACACCTGTCTGCAATGACACTGCGCCTTGGAGCCAGCCAACTGCGGGCTGGAACCTCTACATAAGGCAAACCTAACTTGTAAGGCAAATCAAGCTTTTCCCCTTTCAGTGTGGGCCTCAAGCATTTTGTCTCAGCAATGAGGAAAATAAACAGAACACACCTCATTCCCTTCCATCTGTATCTGGCTTCCTCGGCCCCAAAGTCTCCCACTCTTGACTTCTCCAGAGAATCAACCTCTGGCCTCCCACAGGACAAGAACAAACACTGTGTCCTTCTCATTTTTTTTTCCCTTGTTTCAACTCTCTCCTGAGTTTCACAAAAACCCTCAAAGGCTTTGGCACAGCCCACCAACCTCTTCTTGTTGGACCAGCAAGGTCTTCTTCATTAGCTTTACACTCTATCAGGAATGGGAGGAGATAAACCTCCATGTGATGTAGCTCAGTAGGCTTTTTTAAGCCAGGAAACTGTGCATTTCTTTTAGAAACTACTTAGAGAGAAGAAAATGCTGCTCCAATCTCAGCTTTAATTGAATCTGTATTCCGAATCAAGTCAACAAATTGTGGTTGACAATGTTATTGACAAAATTGTCTTGACAAAACCAAGACAACAAACCTTTCTTGTCCCTGATTTTTGGCAATGGGAGGTACTAATGGATCACAGAGGATGCTGTGAGTAGGACTCCCATTTACACAGATAATGCCAATGATGCAGATGGTGTCCTGGGGCAGACATGGTGATGGTCACTTTCACATCGCAGGACAAAATACCTGGCAATGCCATTTCAGGGAGAAGTTAAATTTCCCACAAGTTTCATGAAAGCCAGGAGTCTGAAAGCAGAATGAGAAGGGAGGAGCTAAGGAGGGCGGTGCATCCTCCATGGGAGCACATAGCTGGGTCAGCCCGGGGGAACGCAGTGCCCCCTGTCCTGGTCACCCTTTAAAAGGTCCACAGCTGGACACCTGAGACTCAGGGGCCGCATGTTAAATCAGAGCCTGCCAGGCTTCCCATGCAAATTATTGAAGCTAAGCTTGCATTCACCCACCTCGTGTGATCAGTGTGGCAGTATATTCCTTCTCATACTCTTCTTTAAGCAGGCAAAAAGCAAATAAGAGGATGTCTCGAGAGCCCTGCAACCAACTTGCTTCTTTATCACGGGCTTCTCTAGGCTGTGCCTGTACTCACAAAGACCACTGGTTCCCCTCCAAGCAAGAGGGAAGTCCTGCTATCTTCTCACCATGCACAAAGTAGCTCCATGAACAACAGCACTCCTTATAGAGATTACAATTTAAGTAGAAAAAAGTAAAATCATGTGTTGGATTCCAGTATCAGTTAAGACTAAAATTAATGTTCCCTGATTGGTGCTTAGTAGGATCCTACTTTTTGTTTGTTTGTTTGTTTGTTTGTTTTAAGAAGTATAGTGATGCACATCCATTGCATTTGGAGGAACAGAAATCCCCTCACGTTAGTTTAAACAAGATGGAATCTTCTTTTGGGGACATGGTTTCAGAGAGAACTGAAGGACACTAGAAAGCAGTCCTTCGGTGCTTCATCCTCCCCATCCCTCCAGGACTCTCCCTGGCAGCCTCTGCTGTCTCCTCTGTGCGGTGTGGATGGCACTCTCATTCCCCTGCCAGCAGTGCCTCAGTTGGCTCAGCATTCCACGTGGCTGTTCTCACGTGCCTGCCTTTCCACAGCTTTCTTTGCAGCCTTTACATAATGCAAACAAAACCCAAAACACCTCAATATGCCCTTATTCTGATTATAACTTTCCAAGAGTGAGGACAGCCAGCCCAGCTTAGGTCAGGTGTCCCTTTCTGGTCCACAGAGTGTTTCTCCATTGCAGATATGCAAGAAGCTCTATGTGAAGGCCTGGGAGAAAATGACATTTCTAGAATATGTCTGCTGTGCTCTGCAGTTACTCTTCTCTCATTGGTGGGACAAACACCCAACACTCAAAATGATGGAAGAAAAGGTTTATTTAGCTCACAGTTACTGGAAGTTTCAGTCTATATTCAGCTGGCTCCAGGGTAGAGAGGCACATGGCAGAAAATAACCCTTCATGGTGGAGGCAAAGAGCAAGAGCAAAGGGAGGAGTAGTAACAACTCAAGCAGCTAACTTCTCTTCCTTCTAATATTGAAATGCAAATCACCTGCCTCAGGGGAGGTACAGTATCCGTTCCCACAATAATCAATTACAAATTCCAGAAGCCGCCCCGTGACTGCATTGAGGCTTTGAGAGGACATCTATATACAAATCATAATGTTCCATCCTTGGACCCCCAAAAACTCATACACATTCCTTTATGCAAAAGACATTCTAGTCCATCTCTAAGAGTTGCCGAAGTCCCAACAATTTCAGCATTGCTGAAAAGTCTAAGTCCCAAATCTTTTTGAGCCCCTGTACAAATGAAAAGTTAAAACACATCCAACATTCAAAGGCACAAGATACACATTACCATTCCAAAAGTTACACACTGCAGGATACCAATGCTTGGGATCAACACAAGTCCAAAATCCAGAAGGGCCAACATTAAATCTTATAGGTCCTTGTGGAACATCAGAAGCAATCTGTGGCAAATTGAGGGCTCCATGTGGCTCCACCCCTATGGCACTCTTGATAGCTCTCATGGCTTCTCTCTCAGCCCGGCTTTGTTCCCTCTTTGCAGTTTCCCTTAGATGATCCACATTCCTGGATTTTCCAAACTTCTGGGATTTCTACTGAATAGACTTCTCACTCACAGCTTCACACACTGCCCTCTGAGGGACACACTGCCTGGCCTCCCACACCTTCTTCTGAAATTGAGGTGGAAGCCTTCTTAATCTCAGAACTCTTGCATTCTCAATGCGCCTAAAACCATTGCCTTGTGGTTGTTGCCAAGGTCTGTCAAGTGGAGCAGTAGCCAGGCTTCCTTCTCTCTTGGCTGTAGAGGTTGAGTGCATGGATCTCTGAGCACTCTGACCCTGATTCCGAAGAATAAATTCTTCATACTGGCCCCATTCTGGAACAAAGGACTCAGTGGCTTTCCCCTTAAGGCAAAGTCCCCGACCTCTGCAATTCTGGGGCTGTAAAGGGTGGAGATCTGCCACCTCCTATGATGCCCTTAGGCCATCTTTTCCATTCTCTGGTTCTTTCTCAGCAATGGAGATCCTCTTAGTTCTATCTTTGCAGTCCACAGCTTTATTGGTGCTTCCTTTCTGGCCAAACTCACAACATTTTGAGCCATCCTGCTGGGCTCCTTGTTCTTGATTTGCAACATAAATCTGACGAAAAGCCCCCAGTAACAGCCATGCCTCTGCCCCAGTATTTGGCTGCTTTGAAATATCTTTTGAAAGACTAATGAGTCCATCATGCTTAATCTCAGTCTTAGACAAAGTCTCTGGGCACAGAAAAATTCAGACAGACTTTCAGCCAAGCTATAGCACAAAACATCTGGAGTTCAACAACCAATGCAGTCCTTCTTCCTACAAGAAACCTCCCCAGGTTGGTCTTTACAGACAGACCTTCTGTCAGTCTTCTGGTCTGAGTGATGCGGGAATTAAAAACTGATCTGGGGTGGATTACCTCCAATAGGGAAGCTCCAAATAATATAGGGAAAACTGATTTCCCAACCTAAAAAATACCTGAGAGGAGTTCGTGTTCTCTATAAATGAAGCATGAATTTTAGGAACAAATGGAGGTAATGAGCAGAACATATTTATTGAGGGACTGAAAGATCCTGCCCAAGAGAGGAACAGGAAAGGAGTCCTGAGTGGGTGACCCTGGGAGCTGTCTCTGCCAGGGACTTTTATAGAGGAAGACAACATGATGAGGTGGGTCTAAGTTTGTGGAAAAGACATGGGAACTCACGTAGGTGTATATGAGGTGGGAAAAAACTGTGGTCAACCAACGAGATTACAAGGACCATTGCTCAGGTAAAATAGATTAAATCCAGTCTCTTCCTTTTGGGGGTTGGCCTAGTGACTCAACTGGGCTCTTTCAAGGTGATTGATACCTACTTAGAATATCAATCCCTGATGCCCCTCCCTAGGGAAGTATGTAGCTGCATTTGTTCACTCTTATCTTGAGATCTGGCCCATGGTGGAGGAATGTCTGTCTGTAGTTGTAAAGTCACCTTGTCTTCCATGTCATCCTTGGATGACATGGCTTGGCCCTGTCTAACTGCCTATAATATTTCTATTTAGTTCAGCTACTTACAGCTTGAGCTCTGACAAGGATCTCCCCTACAGAACAGTTGAAGCTTTTCCAGCTCTTCAGAAGTAGACTACCTCTCCAAACCTTTCCTATCTCTTCCTATAAGCCATTCACAAAAACATGTAATCCACATGGTCAGGTTAGTCATAGCAATGACCCCACTCCTGTGGTACCACATTCTGTCTTAGTTACTCTTTCATTGCTGGGACGAACACCCAACACTCAAAATGAGGGAAGGAAAGGTTTCTCTAGCACACACTTACTGGAGGTTTCAGTCCATATTCAGCAGGCTCCAAGGCAGAGAGGCACATTACTGAAAACAATCTTTCATGACAGGAGCAAAAGAGCAACAGCTCAGGAAAGAGTAGCAGCAGCTCAAGCAACTAACTTCTCTTCTTTCCTCACATTGAAATGCAAATCACCTACCCCAGGGGAGATGCAGCACCCACATCCACAATAATCAATTACAAATTCCAGAAGCTGCCCCATGACCACATGAGGCTTTTTGGGGACACCTAGACACAAACCGTAGTAGGTCTCTACCTGTGAAAGAGGTGCCTTTGTTATTTCTTCATAAGAAAGATAATATGTGTGGAATTTAATGGACAAATTTAAGGTGACATGAAGGTTCAAGTCCTTCTTTAAGAGGCTGTGCAGCCAGCCTGGAGCTCCAGCCACGGTTCCCTTCAGTCTGTCCTCTCTAACTCTGCTCTTCCTCTTATCCACCAGTAGCTCCCATCACTCCTAAAAAGTCTGTTTTTGTCTGCTTCAGCAACATTTTTCAAGAGCTTGCTCAAAGACCAGTGTCTGACAGAGCCACTGCACACAGAGTTTTGGAAAATGGAATCTCTGTAATACTCAGGCTTAAGGGCTGAGCTTAAGCAGAGGGATGGACACATTTGCACTTCATGTTTCCCTAACCTCCACTCTACACATAGAGCTTGTACATGGTAGCCTGCAAAAGAAAGAGAAAGCCAGAAAACTGGCATTGCAGGGAGCCAGCGACCTGCTCCACAGAGCGCAAAACCACCATGTGATGTGTAGAAAACACAGTCCCAGGATTCGCACCATTAAAGCAATTTT
>PVKN010033525.1:0-12021 GCA_004027915.1 Capromys pilorides
TAATGCAAATAGTTGACTGTAGCATATTTGCTAATGAGCACTGGCTCAGTCACAGAAGTTTAAGGTACACTGGTCCATGTGCCCGTGCAGGGAGAATAGAACCTTAAGATTCTTACTCACTTGTCTTTTTTATTGCATTAGAAGAAATTATTATTCTTGTTATCATAAAACAAATGCTAAAAAATGCTTTGCTTAATTCTCTTAAGTTGGCTCCTTACACAAGGCATTTTGATATTTATGATCTCACTCATTCAAACAGCAAATTTTTTGTGGAATTTCCTCTGCCAAAGAGCTAGAGACACAACAAGGAATGAGACATATATCCTGCCCTTCAAGAGCTCTTAGGCTCCTAGGCACACACAATTACCATTCTGAATGTGCACTTTCAGGAAAGAGAAAATAACAGAGCAGGAATGAAACAAAGATGTGTGAAAATTAAGCGTGCCGAAAACCGCAGCTCACCTGTGCTGCTGCAACTCTGTGCACCTCACAAATTCATGGAAACTTCACAGCACCTGTGCAAGGGTGGGAGATGTTGTAAACCTCGCTTTATGGGTCAGAAATTGAGCCACAGACATGGGTAACACAGCTAGTTGGTTCCAGATCTGAGGTGGGAACCCAGGCACTCTTACTGACCGTACTTGGCCTCTACATGCTAATTCCCTAGAAGATCTACACTTACAGGTCTGGTGGAAACTTGGTGTCCAGTATCAGTTCAGATTATGTTGATTTGTAGATTTTTTTAATGTATTTGGTACAGGGTCTCTCTACGCAGTTGAGACTCAGTGATTTTCCTGTTTTCAGCTTTCCCGGCGCAGGGATTACAGGCATGCACCACAAAGCCCAGTCTTGGTGGCCAGCTCAGTGTGCTCAGGGGCAGGGCCTGACAAGGCATGAAGGACTAGGGATCAAGCCCTGTCCCTGCACTTGCCTAACATCCTGAAAATCTGAAGCGAAAGGACCATAAATTTGAGCCCACTTTGGCTAACGTAGTGACCAAACAATACCCTGTTTCAAAATTTTAAAATTCATATAAAATCAAAACATGTTAAAATGTATGTATCTCACTTTGAAAACAACTCTGAGTTCACTTCCAATCACCATAGAATGAAAAAATAAAAAATTTAAAAGAGATATTTTTCAGGTTTGCATTTGAATGTCCAAGTGTTATCTTCTCCCTCTTTGTGTGTTGGCCAGATACGCACTATCGTATAAAACAAAGACAGTATGAGAGGACAGAAGATCTGGTTCCTGTCCCTGATCAGCTCCCTAAGGCAATGTGACAGCCAGTGATCCCTTAGACCTTGATTCCTTGTTTAATTCAATAAGGCTTTCAAGTCCCATCAGGAGGGACTAGACCAACGCATGCTTTGTGGGCTGCCATGTGGAAGCAATACTTTTTATTGTCCTTCTCAGTACTATCACCATTGCTGTCATTGTCATCAATATTACCACTAGAAGTTTGGCCCACAAGTACATTAAGATGTATCTGTTGAGCGTGAATTAGTGTAGGACATCAGAGTCCTGAGCACAGGGTTACCTAATCTGTCACCATCAAAAGCCCTGGAAAAAAAGAGGACGCAGCAAAGATTTGGTCAGAAAAGGAAATCTTCATCGCATCAGCATAGTTGCTTCTTGCTGACCTGGCATGAGACAGGTTCTCTGAATAGATGCTTCACAAAGACCCACAGGACTTGGCCAGCATCCAGTTGCACACTGGCCCAGTGACCTCTCTGAGTTAGCGCACCCACCGCCTTTTGGTGATACGCATGTGGCAGTGTCAGCACTACCAACTACGGCGCTAATACAGTTTTTATCAGTGCAACAGCAATGTTTGTTACAGTCTTCTCCCCCCATCTGGTCATTTCAGACTCTTCCCCTTCTCGCTTTCTTCACATGATACCTGCCCTTCGAGGCATCCCCCACTTCTGCTCAGGTAACTGCCTTTTCTTGCCTATCTTCACATCAGCTACAGACTGGCATTTTCTAAACACTTAGCCTCAGTTAATTTTTGCTTTATTTGATTTCTAGCCAATACCAGCAGTTTCTTGGGTGCTACTCACAGTTGCTCAAATAAATACACCAAATGTTAAACGATTGTCCATCAATAAACTAGAAATTTTCTTTTTCTACATGCCCCTACTATTGGAGTACAAGTGTTAGGTTTTGTTTGTGTTGAATCTAGTGGAGGGAATGAGTCACTTTTGTATTCGCCTGCTTTGTTTCATTGGATTCTCTTTATGTCCTAAGAGAGTAGACAGGAGTTGTTATCCACATTTCATGTTTGAAAAAGCCATGCAAAGAGACATGCCTGATGTCAGATTCCAGAAAAGATAACTGTGGGTAGAATTCAGCAACTCTTATTCTCAGGTCAGTGAACATGTTTTGGTGGCTCCACTTCCTCCGCAGCTCCCTGGGTACAGGAATAATTCTCTATGTTATGTTTCCTAGACAATGCATGGTCTTCCCAGAGCGTGCTCAATGAATATCAGTAGCATAAAATGCACTGTGCTAAAAAGAAAAAATATGTGGTCAAATATGTCTGCAGTCTGCTATATGCTGTGCCCTGGGCTGTAGAATCACTATGTGAATTATTGTATCAACACCTCCCGAAGCCCTGCAGTATGAAGCTTATGGAACTGTTCGTCCTGGGTTTGTTCAAATTTATTTGAGCACAGATGAGAGGCCAGAGTAAAATCAGGGGACTTATACACTGATAATATGGGCAAGAGACGCAGGGTGTTTGGGCAAAACAGAAGAGCAGCTGAGATGGTGAACGGAAGGTAGATTCTGAATATATTACAAATGTAGACTCAACCAGATTAATTAGTGGCTAAACAGCAAATACGGGACATAAGAAAAAGAGTGAGAAGGATAACTGAGATATTTAGCTCTTAGCAACAAATGAACAGAACTGCCACTTCCCTAGATGGATAACTCCACCTCCAAGCATCCTAAAGCCCTATTACTTTTTTTTTTTTTTAACATACATTCAGTTTATTTTAGAATTTAACTTGAGTTCAGAGACATAATATATGGCCTAGCCAAAAAAAAAATGAAAAGTAGCATCTAAACTTTAAAAGATATGAATCAAATGTACTTAATTCATACTAACTTATGATACAAAGTAAAATGTTAGTTTAATTTGTACAGGATAAGATGTCTTGATTTCAGAGATCAGATTTTCGGTTTTATCTGTGCTTAGAGGTTTTCTTTGCAATGTTTAAGCAAGCTTATCATTTTTTCTTAATATCACATTCCCATACCTAGCACATGAAAGGCACCTGATATATATGTTGAATTACCGAATGGACAAGACTAGTATGGCCTGGGGCTGGGGAGATAACTTGGTGGTCTAAGGGCCTGCTTGGCAAGCAGAAGGACCTGGATTCCATCCCTGATACCATATGCCATGCCAGCCCTGGAACACCAGGTGTGTCATGCAGGCTCAAAACCAGCAGGAGTGATGGCATACACCTGTAATACCAGTGCTGGGGAGCCTGAGGCAGGAGGATCACTACAAGTCAGAGCTGTGTAATGACATCCTGCGACAAACAAACAAATAAACAAATAAAGATTTTTTTAAAGGAACAAATACGCAGTCATTTATTTAAGAATGTAAATAATATACTCTTAATCAATATTCATATTATAAATCAATTTAGTATGCAACAGAGAACTGATGAGAGGGAAGAGAAATCACTATTAACAGAAAGGAAAAGACAAGTCAGAAAAACAAGTTCTGGGCCAATGAGATAAAGTGTCTGCTTAGGCAAGCTTAGGCAGGTGCAGTGGACCATGGTTTGATCCCTAGCACATGCTGCACTAGCCCCCCACCCTTAAAAAAAGAAGAAAGAGAGAGAAAGAGAGAGAGAGAGAGAGAAAGAAAGAAAGAAAGAAAGAAAGAAAGAAAGAAAGAAAGAGAGAAAGACAGACAGAAAGAAAGAGTGAAATCCAAAGTCTAACTTGAGCCCTCTCCCACAATTCCAAGTTGGTCTTGCACACACCTTTCTCTTGTTCTGAGTCCAGTTCCTCCAATCCCATTCAATAAGGAATAAAACAACGTGAGTCCAGGGCTCTGCCTCCTGCTGCATACAGCTGAGTGGAAGCGGGCGTCTGCCCTCCGCAGCGCGTCACGCAGGACCACCCCATGCAGAACATGGCTCATTAGATACCCCACCCTCTGGCTTACATTAAGCCTTACAAGTACACAGAAAACAGGAATGCTGTGGTTGCTGAAGTCACCAAGACTTCCTGGAAGTTTTCCTTCATTCTCCTTCCAAGAGCATGAAATCACAGATGAATATGGCTTGGTGGGGGAAGTGGATTACAGTCTCACTGTTCTCTTTCCAGCCAAGGAGAATGCAGTAGAGTTTTGCCCTTTCCTGGCCTGGAAGGAGAACTACTGAACACAGTTTGTTGTTCTCCAAGACCTCCGTATCTTTTAAACTGGCTCTTCCTTTCTACTTAGGAATACACAAGAATGGATTCCTATCTGGATCTTTGGGGACCATTCTCGCCAAAGACTGGTCTTGGACTCCTACACGGGACCAGCTTGTGTACCCAAAGACCCTCCCTGTAGGCACATGAGGTTTCATTAGCTCTGTCTCGGTGGAGCTATTGGCCAAATGAGTTTCAGTTTTAGCTCATTCATTTTTTTTTTCCACCCGGCTGTTGAATGCATTCATCTACACAAAAATTTCTCCCTCTGGGGACCGTCCACCCTGTTGCTGGCTGCCTTGGTGCAGATGTTGTATGTGGCTGCTGGTGCTATTGCCCTGCTAGCCTCTTTTTTTCCCCAGAAGATGTCACTACCTGATTAAGAAAAGCAGTAGATTTCCCCTAGTTCCCAGCCCCTCACTACCATTCAACTCCCAAGTCTCCTTAGTGATTGATAAGCAAATCCAAAAATGTCACCCAATCTTTCCTAATATTCTTTTCACTGATTTTACTATCACTGTTAATGTGCAAAAAATCCATGGGATCTTCTCTTTATTGTTCTTTGAACCTTGTTTTACAAAAATTACAAAAGGATAACTATCTATTTCTTATTAAAATAACCCTCTGTGGCAACCTGGCCTAGTTTATAGGTGAGATTACTAGAGATATGAACAGGTTTGCACAATGATTCCACAGCAAAGGTTAGATGAACACCCATGTCCCCTGATAACAAGTTAATGTGTGTTAAGAGAAACAGCTTCATTCCCATTGGCTGATCTGATCTAAGGGAGAAGTGAAGGACTAGGACATGGTAATCCTTCAAGTTAAGGGGAGCCATCCTGTGAAAGAAAATTGAAGATAACTTGAAAGCAAATGGCTTAGCTAGAAGAAAGCTCAACATTCTTTTGGGTTTAAGATTCCCTAAAAGTAAACAATGGAAACCATAACACAAAGATAATGGTAGGTGAAGGTCCCAGAAAGTCTCATGGCTGATCATGTGGGGAGATCAAAGAATTAATTGACACACTTTGTTGAACAAAGTCGCTGAGACACCATAGCGTATCATCAAAATGTCCTCGCTTGCAGGTAACACACAAAAGGGAAAACAAATGATTAGAGTTAGAGATGTATTAGACATTTATCAGAGGATCACAGCAGTAGGACACTGAGGAAACAAGAAACGTAACAATGTGGATGATTGAAGAATAGGACAATTATCAGTGATCATGTAGGAAGAAGGAAGAATGCAGCCAACACTGCCACTGCCCAAATTGTGATGCCTGTGAGTGAATCAATTTTAAGTAACCACTGAGCTTTGGGATATACACCTATCCTTTTCAATACCAGAATCTAAAGTCTCTGTCACCTATGGTAGGTGGGCACTACTGTTCTTCACAAGACTATGGAAAAGGAAACTTTGCTCCAGCAAGGAAGGTCAAATTCTGTGTTAGATATCTCAGCAATAACAGTCTGGGAGAGCCCACCGTGAGTCAGGCTGATTCCCATCCCGGGCAGCCCAATGACACCTCCATAGACTTCTAGGAGGCACATAAAATGCCAGCATCCAAAGCCACTGTTAAGCTGTAATTTAGTAATCACCTGGTCTAAGCTGAGTGGGATAATTGGATATACAGTCACATTTTAGTTTCACACAAACCCTCAATGAGTTTTGTTGATTCTATTTCACAAAAGAGAGATTTGAATCCCAGAGTCCAAAAAAAAAAATCAATTCCTGGGCCACACAGTTCACAGTCAGAATTAGAACCCAGCTCTAGGTACCTGTGAACATCTACAGTGCTCTCCACTATGGGACACTGCTCTCCACCCTAGATAAGTATCACAAAGATAGATGATAGATGAGGAGAACTCTGTGTGGGAAGTTTGGAATCAAGGAGGCTTCTAAAGGTACTTATTCCCCAAAAACAATCCCATCAGTGCACGATTTCCAATTCTCATATGTTTATATAATTCAGCGATACATAGGGAAGGATTTGTTGGGCAAGACGCTGTGTTAGATGCTGTAAAGCAATGGTGGGAAACCTAGGGCATGCCTGCTGCAGAGGGACTAGCTATTTGCTATCACTAACATCTCTAAAATGTTTGCCATCACAGCTCTAGGTGGGATAAGAACCTGTAAGCTAATATGTTCCTTTGTTTTTATTCAAGCACCTTGAAATCTCATCTTTTTATGTGCCTAAAAATTGATTATCAGGGTCTGCCAGATAGCTCAGTGGATTGAAGCTCCTGCTCAGGCAGGCTCAGGGACTGGGGCTCAACCCCCAGAATGCAGTGCCAGCCCTGCTGCCAGGATGCATGGCGATGTGATTGAGACCAGGCATGATGGTGCTTGCCTGTAATGCCAGTGCTTGGGAGGCTGAAGACAGGAGGATTACACAGATTAATGAATCTGTGTAGTAGATCTTGTAGATTCTGTACTAAATACATTTTTAAAAAATTATCTATTTGAATTATATTGATTGGGATATTAAGTAACTAGGGCCAGGGATAGATAGCAAGGTTAGTTTCAGAAAGACCTGACACCCCAGCTTTCTCTTCTCAGTATCCCTTTGGAACAAATAAAATAAAGGAGCAATAGAAGCAACAACACAAAGACAGGGAAGAGGTTTGCCCAAACTTAGCTCTCAGAATTGATAATATTATGGGGGAGAGAGTAAGAAAACAGGACGATATTAACACAAGGAGATATGCTGGAAACCTAGATAGGAACACCAGACATTTATATAATAGTTCAGGGAAACAGAGAGATGTGGCCCTACTAGGAATATGTCTAGCATCCCGTCTAGTTCTTCAAACCCAGCAGGTACCTGATACATGATTGCTAGGTGAAAGAATAACTGTCACATGTAGGATGTGCTGGCATGGAAAGAGAAACAAATTGGGGGTAGCAATTAAGAGCCTACTGCAATAGCTGTCTGGATGATCTAGAATAGTAACAACTATTCTAGATAGTTGTTAGGACCAATAAAAGTCATTATTAAAAGAGTTTATTCTCATTCTGTCATTATTCACAACAAAACAGAGGAGAGAATTATTGTAATATTTCCCATAATCCCACTAATGGAGCAGAGGGTCCCTTAGAATGCCACAACTTAGTCTTACCTAGATAATCTAAGAAAGAAAATGAGAAGTAGATTTTACAGAGAATCCAGCTATGAAAGTCTGACACATATTAAGCTTTCATCCTTCCTCTGGCTTTGTAGCTGAAAGATAATTTACCTGTTGAAGAAATGCAGCTGTTATGAGTCATATCAGTCAACAGACGACAAAGAAGGATTGCAGAAGCCCTTTATCTCACAGTGACCCCTCATTGGTTGAGCTGGTCCTAATTCTGTTTCTTTTTCATGGTCTCAGGTGGCAGAAGAGACAGAAAGAGAAAAAGGAAAAGATGCCGTGGTACAAAGCCTCAGTGGCAGATATCTCAGGAAATACACAGCAAGGTTGGACGTAGGACAGACCTGTAGTTGAATACATGATAAACATTGCTCTTTACTATTGGTATGAATGCCCACCCGCTTACCTGGGACAATTTTCAGCAGGTGAGAACCAGTTTCCTTTCCTGAGAATTAGTGACCTTGTTTTGTTGTGTTGTTGTGCTGCGTTGCATTGTGTTTAACATGAAGCCTTGTTTATGAAGTTGGTATTTTTCTGAGCATTGCTGTGGGATCAATAGGCCCACACTTTTTCCATCTTTTCTCTGAGTATCTTGTAGTCATCAAATTCCAGTAAATACTAGGGAGTTCCTACCCAAGCCAATGAAGACAGCACAGTCATTCCCATCAAACAAGATCTTACAGTTGGGAACAAGTCCCGTAGCTTCTGCAATTTGGCTTCTTGGCAAGAGCCAAAAGTGCTGAGCTTCCCTCCCTGGAAGGAAATGAAACCTGGGATTCCTTGTGGATGGAGGATGCTCCTGATGCTTTCTGCATCCCTCCTCATGATGCAGGATTTGTCAAGGGCATAAATGAGGCCTCATAAAAACTTTATGAGCCACAGTGGCACACAAAAGACCTGAGCCACAGTCACCTTCATAAAATCCAGCTGCAGCCATCGACTACTCTATAAAGGCTGGACAGAAAGGCGGACAACATTCTTTTCTGAGCCCAACTGATCTTGGGAAACCATAATAAGTGACACTCCTTTGTTATGACTCACACAGGTCCTAGGCTGCTGCTGAGCCAGCCGGGAGTGACCTAGAGTCAGCCTCCTCCAACAACCAGCTACTTCTTAGAAATGCTCACAAGAGGTGCAGGCTGGGGGCCGGAGCCATGAGGTCTGCTTACATCTTTTTTGAATGCTCGTGATGCAAGAGTCTCTTCTGTAACACCATCTATCTTTTCTCCAATCTCCTGTTAATAGGAGTATCCTGCTTTTTTATTTAAGAAAAATGGCTTCTTTCCAAAACCAAAATGCACAGTTATCAGGATGCATGAAAAGCCACACAGCAGAGAGCACAGAGCACTTGGTGGTGCCTGCTGGGAAGCTATGACCATGCCCAGACTCTGCTTTCATCACACATCTACACAGTCATGGAAAGTCATTCTTCATTTGAGGCACATTCACCATACACAAGTGATCCTTTCTGTGTGTCAAGAATATTTTTAAAATGAGGAAGCCTTGCTATAGGTTACTGGGCAGGTGCTTGAACTTGATAAAGCTTTTCTGAAGGGCAAGAATTTGTTAAAATATTAAAGTACAGGTCTTTCAACTAGAAATGCTGCTGTTACACGTTTGTTCTCTGCAGACATTGCACCTCATATCCAGTCATCCAGTCATGCACCATGCACAATTTCTGGGATCAGCAGACTGCATTTATGACTATTGCTCCAGAAGGTCACACTACCTGCTGACGGTGTGGCTGTCTTAGCTTGTGTCACCTAAGCCTCTGCAGTCATTCTACATGTTGTAGATGTACCCTGTAGTCTAGCAGATAGGATTTGTTGGTCTCAAACTGGTGTGAAAAAATATTTCATTGATCTGATAGGAAGGTTATGATGCATTCTTAAGAGGGAAAAAAGATTAAGAAAATAATTAAAACTGTCACATTTTGGTACAAATTATAACAAACTAGTCATAGAGTCGTATGTGTTATGCATGATAAGAATGTAATGAGTCTAGAGAGGGAAGGTATAGGAGTGTTGTGTTGAGTAACACCAGCTAAGGCTAGCACTTGGCATTTTGGAAGACAGATAAAGATAAAGCTCAAGTATAACAGAGAAGCTTTTCCCTAGAGTGAGGCATCTCCTTTGTTATTATTCCCCTAAAAAATATGTATCTCTTAGAATTAAGGAATTACACCACATACCATGCCAACTCCACCCCTATGGCACTCTTAGATGGCCACGAGACTTAGATGGCCATGAGACTAGTTGTCAGCGAGAATGTCTGTAATCACTAGGCTGGGAATGTATAAATCAGGAGAGTCACTATGATTCTGAGGCTGTGTAATGAAACCTTGTACCAAATACATTTTTAAAAAACCAGAATTTAGGAACTAAAGAGGAAGAGTGGAGAGAACCCGCCCATCAATCCTCTGCAATCCCAGGAGTCTGATTGAGCTCTGGTGTGTCACAAAAAAGAAGAAAAACCTTTCCCACTTCCCTTCCATGACCCTGTGGGGTTGAAATCAGAGGAACCCTGGTGCCTGGCCCTTTCTCTTACACAGCAGGATGGGCAGCCAGCGTAGGAAGTGCCTGGGACATGGCAACAGGCTGCTCTGGAGGAACCCAGGGTAAAGCCACACTAAGAAGGTGAAACACTCTCCATACAAACTCCTAATTTATGGTCAGCTCTGCTATATAACTACAGATGTTGCTGCTGTGGTCCAAAGTACAAAATCAATAGTTACCAGTTTGTCAGTGTCTAAGCTTTGCTTGATGTTGTCATTATTGTTAATTGTACTACTGTAACTAAAATGCCATGTCTGTTTCAATCGGTTTTTCTCCCTTGTATAACAGTATTGGGAAGCTCTGAGGTAATAACTTCACCACAGCCTACACTAAAAGACTGAGGACCAAGCAAGACAAAAAAAATAATAATAATAATTCTACTTTCAATTAATTGGAAGGATAGGATCTTGGGACAGATGTAAACCAAGAATCTCCTACAGAGATATCACTGGAGTAGGTTTCAGACCGTTGTTCTTGATCATAAATTTTCTTTTTTGAATTCAAGAGACATTTTGATGTGTGTACGTTACAGGTGTGACAATCTTCACTGCTCTCTATGTCATCAATTGTATGAAAGCTACAAACATAATACATTTTCATTTGTATAAAAATTAAAATTAAAAAATTTAAAAAGTATTTTTAAAATTTTCAAAAAAATGAAATTGAAAGGGAAACAATACTCCCTAGCTGATTCCTACAGGCAAGCATTACCCTGATACCAAAACCAGAGAAAGACCCAACCAAGAAAGAGAACTATAGGCCAATCTCCCTAATGAACATATATGCAAAAATCCTCAATAAGACACTGGCAAACAGCATGTGGTGAATCATCAAGATGATACACATCATGACCAAGCGGGATTTATCTCAGGACTAGAAGGATGGCTCAATATATGCAAGTCAATAAATTTAACACACCATATCAACAAAGCCAAGAACAAAAGTTGTGTGATCATTTCAATAGATGAATAAAAAGCTTTCTATAAACTCCAACAATCATTCATGGTAAATACCCTACAGAAAGCTGTAATACATGATCTTTATCTATGACAGACCAACTGTCAGCATCACACTAGATGGACAAAAAGTGGAAGCTTTCACTCTAAAATCAGGAACCAGAAAAAGATGCCCACTATCATCAATCCTATTGAATATAGTTCTGAAACATTAGCCAAAGCAATTAGACAAGAGAAAGAAATAAAAAGTATAAGGATAGAAAAGGAAGAAGTGAAATTATCATTATTCAGACATGATACTCTACATAGAAGACCTCAAAATGACACCAAAATTCTTCTAGATTTAATAACTAAATGCAGTAGCATAGCTGGACACAAAGGTTAGCACTCAAAAGTCAACAGCATTCCTACATACAAACAACAAACTCACTAAGAGAGAAAACAGGGAAAACACACCCTTCAGAATAGTATTCAAAAATGTGAAATACATAGAAATCAGTCTAGCAAAACAAAGATCTACACAGTGAAAAGGACTCTGAGAAAAGAGATTGAACAGGATTTCAGAGAATTGATAAATATTCCTTCCTCATGGATAGGAAAAACCAACATGGTGAAAATGGCCATACTCCCAAAGCTGTTCTAAAGATTTAACACAGTCCTGATCAAAATACCATTATTATGCCTCACCGATCTAGAGAAAACATTCCTAAAGTTCATCTGGAACCAGATGAGACCTAGAACAGCAAAGGCAATCCTGGGCAACAAAAGCAGGTCAGGAAGCATCAGAATCACTGGCTTGCAATTATACTACAAAGCTACTATGATAAAATCAGCATTGTACTGGCAGAAAAAAAAAAAAAAAAAAAAAAAAAACAGAGCTAAGGATGAGTGGAACAGATTAGAAGATGCGACACAACTACAAACACTCAGCCACTTTA
>PVKN010033526.1:0-12021 GCA_004027915.1 Capromys pilorides
GCAGGGGAAGGTGGCAAAGAGGCCACACCCAGCTGCAGCTCCAGCTTCCTCCCTAGAAGCACCATCTCCTGTGCTCAGGCCTAGCCCAGCCGTGCTGGGTGAAGATGGTCAGGGTCGGGACAGGAAGAATGGGGACAGGGTGCTCATGGTGTGGTTAGCTCGTGGTGCCCTCATACCCCTCAACAATGCTGAGATTCTCACTCTCAGCATTCCATGGATGAAGCTTTCTTATTAGCTCAGATTCTTTGAATTAGGACTGATGATTCACTGATGTGAACTATTACCCTCAAAAAATGGAGAGGAAGAAGGGAGCATGTTTTAAAGCTCAAGAGGGCAGGCTTTGGAGTTCAGGGACATCTACCATAGCAAAGAATGCTTATTTGGTACTCAGCATGTGTTGGGTATTGCTGTACACAGTTTTAACCTCCAGATGAGAACCAGAGTAAGAAAAGTTAAATGGTTCACCCAGGGTCGCACAGCACCTGAGCCAAGGCAGATTCGAACCAGGGACTGTGCCAGTAACCATTGCCTGGGGTTACCTAATACATAGCTCGCTGTCCAAAAGAGACCTAAGTAAACCAGGAATGAGGGCTTTCTTCCTTCTTGCTGCAAATCGGCTCTCTGGTGGAAAATGGCCGTTGCCAAGTTCTGAACTCTTTCCAATTTTAGTATATGTGCTGCCGAAGCGAGCACAAGTTCTGAACTCTTATCTCTTCTCCGTACAGGAATTCCAGATAGTAAGAAGGGTAGAGAGAACTTGAGCTTGGATATCTTTTGTACACAAGTGCTCCTTTTTGAACATAGATCATTCTCCTGTGCATTGCAAAAAATGATGTTATTTCTTTCTTTTTTTTCCCCATTCATACCCTTCATCACAGAACTGCAATGCCCCATCAGTCTGCAGTTAGGCTTAGTCATGTGACTTGCTTTGGCCAATAGGATGTTAGGATGGAGACTATCCCTTAAAGGCACTTGTGTTAAAGGCTTGGTCCCCAGAGTTGCATTAGGGGGAGCATATTAAAAACTATAGGTGAGGCCGGTAAGATGGTTCAATAGTCTAAAGCACCTGCTTAGGAAAGCTTAGGCAACATCAGGGACCGCAGTTTCATCCCTGGCTCCACATGCTGCACCAGCCCCACCCCCAGGGCAGGCTAAGCCAGCAATAATACAAATACATATTCCATCTGGAGAGTATATATACGTTTCAACCTTATATATATGGGTTGGGGAGATAGCTCCGTGGCACAAGTGCTTGCCTGGCAAGTACAAGGTCGTGAGTTCAAACCCCAGTTCAAAAAAAAAAAAAAAAACCTAAAACTAAAACAACTATAGCAGGCAGGGTCTTGTGGAAGGTCTTTAGGTCTTTAGGCCACTGGGACTGTGCCCTGAACAGGACTGTAGGACCCTTGCTCTTCCACTTTCTTCTGCTTCCTGGCCCATGAGGTGAGCAATTTCCTTCACCACTGCCCATGATGTGATGTCTGGCCCTCTCAAGAACCTAAAACAAACAAACAAACAAACAAAAAAGAACCTAAAACAATGGAGCCAGCTGATCTTGGACCACAACCCCCAGGACCACATGCACATGGAGGACCACCTGGGCGACTCTCCCTGGAGGAGCTGCAATTGTCTCCATTTTGGCTGAACCTGGCCCTATTTCCATGATGTATACAGAGATGGCTAGGATTTTTTCTTGTCCTGCAATTGGCTTTAAGCAATGCATACTGGTCCAGTCCAGCTGCTGAAGTGTAGCTTTTGAAGCAATGTGACAGTGCAGTGTTTTCCTGGCTTCCTATAGCTCCCACATGTGCCGAAGCAGGATGGTACAGATGGGGAATCGTGTTGGACCGTCACTCTTCCTGATGGTAGAGGCAGCACTCCAGTGAAAATGTCGACCACCTAATCCTAGGTCTTTTACTCCTCTTTTGGTTCCAATCTTTAAAGTTCCTTCTCTAGCGACTCATAAGTTGCTTCCCCATCTTTCACCCACATCTTTCCAAAAAGTTCTCTTTTCCTGAAAACAGGTAGAGATGATGTCTATGGCTTATAACCAAGCTACCTACCTGCTACTCCACCCTACAGATGCCAGTTCAAGACCCAGGCCTGCAATGTACCAGCTGGTGACTACCCAGAGACTGGACGGATCTATGAACTGCTAAGAGGTTCTTTGGCCCTGGTACTGCCCAAAAGCCCTTGGGAAACGGTGGCAGTGTCACTGGCCTTGCTCTGAGAGGAATCCAATATCTCTTCTCCTTGCATCTAAGCAGCAAGAATCTGACCTGGTAACCCACGCTTAGATCATAGGATCTTCCCATGTGGATCTTTGAATAGTAAGATGTAGACTCAGCCACAGAGGGACACCTGCAGCAATCTCAGTGCAAATGCTGACAGCAGCAGTGCCAGTGCCATCATCCTCATGACCTGGCTTCTGGAGCACTACCTTGGCTATTAGCTAGCTGACCACCATCCTGTTTTTGAGACTGGTTCACTCAATTTTCTTTCATTTCTGGGTTGTCCTTCTGAGTCAGATTTAATTTCCTATTTCCAAGAGCTCTGCATAGAACTAGACATGGTGGTGCACGCCTATAACCCTAGTACTTGGAAGGTTGATGCAAGAGGATCCCTATGAGACTGAGGCCAGTCTGGGCTATAAAATGAGTTGAACTGCATATTGAGGCCCTGTCTTAAAAACAAACTTATAAATGGATGTATCTTGAACATATACTCATTAGTAAAATAAACCAGACCTACATATGCCAATATTGTATAGTCTCCCTAGTGTAAGGACTCAAAAGAAGAAAATAAATAAATAAATAAATAAATAAATAAATATTGGGTGGTACCAGAAATCAATCTCAGGACCTTGCCTTTTCTGCATCCGCAAATCCTATAAATTTTTTTATTATTTTTTTTTAGAAGAGTGACTTAAATACAAAATGTATTTGGAAGAGTTAAAAAAAAACTAAGGTTTATTTAAAGTGTTAATGTTTAATTGTTTGACCAATCTTACATATCTATATCTATTCATCTAAACAGATTTGATGATGAAAATATGTAATACAACCATTGTTAAATTTTTCTTATTTTGAAAATCCTGTACTACATGTACTCTTGCATGTTACTGTTTTCCTATCTTTGTTTCTGCTATTTTTACTCTTTAAAATAAAAACTAATAAGATTAAAAAAAAAATCTGATATTAAGGATTTTACGCATGTTACAGAAAAGGAAACCATATGGGCTATAATTTTTTTACCGGCCTAGACCTCTGATGGACTGGAGGCTGAATGCCTTAAAGTCAGAAGCTACCTTTGATTCATTTCTATGCCGCTGTCTCCCAGGATAAAGTATGGCAGTGAGCAGGAACGAAGAGCATGTTTTAGAAAATAACAAAGAAAGATAAGAAGGAAGAAGAGGAAAAGAAAACAAGGACCGGCCAGATAACTCAGCAGATTAAAGCACTTGCTTGGGCAAACATAGGGGATTTGATCCCCCGCCTACCGTGCTGGCCCTGGCTCCTGTAATACCAACTCTTGGGAGGCTGAAAAACGGGAAGGATCGCTACAAGTCTGATCTGTGTAGTGACACCCTGTGGACCCTGTACTAAGTATTAAAAATGAAAGGAAAACAAGACAAGGATGTAAATGGATGAAAGGGAAAATGTGAACTTACCTCCCATCCCCCTAAAGTGTGGCAGCCACTGGCCTTTTCAGATTCCTTTCCAAAGGCTTTAGGAAACAGGTGAGCTGCAGGCCCAGATATGGTGGCACCTCAATGCTTCTCCCATCTCAGAGGACAGCAGAATAAAAAGAAGAAAGGGCAGGTTTGAAAGCTAAACACCGTCTATGTATTATATAACCTTGGAACAAACCTCAATATTCTGGTCTGAATATAAGCATGTTCGTTCATGCTGTCAGGGGGTATGTAGTGTCTCTGAGCAAGGTTCTAGGGCTTTCATGGTGATATAGGCCACTACGTGGCTAGATATAGGCCGAACCTTGCTCTCCTGGAGCTTATGGATTCCTAGCAGTTTGGGGGAGGAAGGCAGCTATTAATCAGATAAGCACACAAATAGATGGAAAATTAGAATTACGTTAGTACTACCTAGGTGAGATAAAGTCTTTAATGTCTGCAATGAGGTACAATGATAGTATAGAGTGGGAGGATTTGATCTAGTCTAGGAAGTTAAAGAAAGGCTCATGAAGGAACTATCTGGAATTGAGGAGAGAGTTGGAGGTGATCGGGCAGACTGTACTCACAGATAGCTCCAAATGTCCAATGGCTAAGTGTGAGGGAGAACATGGCAGATCTGAGGGAAAGAAACAAGTAGAAAGCCAGCAGAAACATGACAGAAGGCAAGACTGGAAGAAGAGATGGAGCGGAGAGCCTTCAGAGCCATAGGAAGGGTTTTGATTTTTCTCCAAAGAGCAATGAAAAGTCCGTGAAGCATTTTGGGTGGGCGAATTATGTGGTATGTTAGTCACTTTTCCATTGCTAGGACAAAATGCTCAGGCATTGTAAAGGACAAAGGATTACTTTAGTTCATGGCTTCAGAGATTTCAGTCCATGGTCAATCAACTTCAATCACAAGCATCATGGCAGAAAAGCTTGGTGGAGGGCCACTACCTAACTCCTGACATCCAGGAAGCAGTAGAAGAAGAGCTAAAAGGAAGAGGCTAGGGTCCAGATAGGGTCCCCAAGGTGACATCCAGTGACCCCCAAAGACATAGCCAGAAGTGAGCTTTGCCAACCTTCTAGGTATTTCTCAAGCCAGTCAAGTTGATAGTCGAGATTAACCATCACACACAAAGTGAGAATTGAGAATGATTCATTCATTTCCTGGGTACCTCTCATGTAAAGATGAGATATACATGTTAATATGCATGTTTTTCTCCTGTTAATCTACCTTTTACTACAAGGATCCCAGCCAAGAACTGTGAAATTAGAAAAACATGTTGTCACCTACAATGTATTGGTCATGGCCAATTGTAGGACTATAAGGAAATGAAATCTTTGGTACTGGGGATCAAACTCAGGACCCTGAGCTTTCCAGATAGGCGCTTATACAGCAGAGCTATATCCCTGGCCTGAAAATGAAGTCTTTTGACTCTATGTGTTGCCACTCTAAATTAAATAGCAATCTTAGGAAGGAGAAGAGATTAGATATTAGGCAACTAGCAACTTTTCCAGTTAATTGCTTGCATTTGATAGCAAAAGTAATGATCCGCTGTATATTACAAAATGCTTTCCTCTCCACCCCCTCTCCAGACCCTCCTAACACATCTGTGTGGTAGTTTGCCATTGTCTCCGTTTTTATAGTTGGAGAAATTGAGGTTCAGGGTAATCTTCTTAGTTCAGGGCAACTGAGACAGGGTAATCAGTTACCTGAGGCCGAATGACTTCTGAGCGCAGGACCTGGACACAAATCCAGATCTAATTGGCTCTCTCCTCCTTTCCTCTCTTGCCTTCCTAAAATAATTTTGGCTGCTGCTCCAGAAGAGGTCATTTGTTGTCAAACGTTCTTAGTAATTATCAGGCTGTAAGATCAAGAGTAAATTACAGAACAATGAGCTGGGTAGAGCCTGTCATCTCCTTTCTTTCTACTTCCCCCCTCCCTCTCCCTGGTGCCCACTGGCTCTCTCCTCCTTTCCTCTCTTGCCTTCCTAAAATAATTTTGGCTGCTGCTCCAGAAGAGGTCATTTGTTGTCAGACGTTCTTAGTGATTATCAGGCTGTAAGATCAAGAGTAAATTACAGAACAATGAGCTGGGTAGAGCCTGTCATCTCCTTTCTTTCTACTTCCCCCCTCCCTCTCCCTGGTGCCCACTGGTTACACAATAGGGGCAAGTATAGTCACTGCTTCCCTCTCTGGCCAACCCCAGCCCTGGGCAGCCCTGGTGCCAACTAGGAGGAGAGGCATCCTAGGTTACATGATTACTGTACATGAAGAGAGACAGATCTCTTGTCACTGAAGAACAACCAGTGACCTTCCTCAAGTGCCAAACTAGCTCTCTTCTTAGGTGAGGAATAAGAAGGGAATTGGTATTTATTACAGCCATTGTACAAATAAGGCTCATGATGTGGTGCCCAGAATCTCACAGTGTAAGTGACAGGGCTCAAATTGAGATGATTGCAGGCCTGGTTTGTATCATTTGCTCATTTCTGTGTCATGAATTCTCCCACATGGCTAATTCCAAGCTCCCATTATGACATCACCAAACAGTGCTGAATAGCAAATGGAGCAGTGTGATCTTAGCACCCCTCCCGCTGACTAGAAACTGAGGGAGGGAACCATGTCTTTTTTTCTTAACTTGAGGTTACCAGCCAAAATATCACCAAAATATGTGCCAAAATATCATGTTTGTTCAGATTTTATTGGCTAAATATTTTTTTTGGAGGGGCCAGGTCTCCCTATGCAGTTTAGGCTGGCTGAGGCTAGTCTTGAACTCACAATGATTAACCTGCCTTGGGCTCTTAAGCATGCACCACCACACCCGGCCTTGGCTAAGCTTTTTAACCCAGTGACTCAATATAGAAGTGTTTTTTGCATGCTTGACCCCTATATTTTCCTTTTTGGATTTTGTTAAGACACTATTTATTTTAAATCTGTGGTACTAGGAATTTACCTCATAACCTTGCAGTTGCCAGGCAGGTACTGAGCCACTGAGCTATATCCCCAGCTGAACACAGTGACTCAAGAAAAAAATTATTGCCTCAGTAACCGGAAACACCACCATGGACATCAGAACCCACTGTAAGAAAGGCTTTTCCACAATATTTCCCATGTGGTTTTGTTTTGCAATAATGGGGATTCAACCTTGCACTGGTGCAACTCACCACTGAGTAATATCCCCAGCCCAGAAAGGCTTCTGTGTGAGCCTGAATTTCTTTCTTTTCAGCCTACTTCTACCCTCATCTTCCTTTTTTTAAAAGTTATATTGTTATTATTACTATTATTATTGGTATCATAAGATTTATCATTCATCCAACTCTTAGTGTATGATCAAGGATATTAAGTTGATTTTCATTTTTGTGCAACCATCACCATCATCCATCCCTACAATTTTTCACCTTCTCAATCCAAAAGTCTATACCCATCAAACACTAACTCCCCATTCGCCCTTCTCCAGCCTGATGGAGATCACTATGAAATGGCTCTGAGGGCCGGGGAGATAGCTCAATGGAATAAGTGCTTGCCTGGCAAGCGCAGGGTCCTGAGTTCAATTCCCAGTACCACAAAAGAAAGAAAGAAGAAAGAAAGAAAGAAAGAAGAAAGAAACGGCTCTGAGCTAGACTTAATATTAACCAATTGGCTTTCCACATTTATGTGTGAGTTTGTCCAAGGCCTAGGCCTCTTGTCTGGAGATGGGCAGCAAACTCTTCGTAAGTGAACCTCTGTGAGTCACTGGTCCCCACTGAGGCCCGTAGTGGCCTGTGCAGCTGTGATGCCTCCTAGGACAAGATAAGGCCACAGCTGAGGACTTTTGACTCCAACCAAAATAATTAAAAGGACACTGCAAATGGAGGCTCTCTACTCTCCCACGATAAATGTCAACCTGAAGTCAAGGTAGTTCTTCTGACTCATACAATGTGAAAATACCTCTCAAGATCCCACTAGATTACTGTGTGTTCCTCAGCATTCCCTTTCTTTGTGTGAAAACCAAATAAATGTGGGCCACCCAGAGAAGGTCTTTGTCTTAGCTCCCAGAGCACCTGAAATCCTGTTAGAGAGTTTTGAGCCTCCTGGAGCCCTAGTCTCACACCTGCTGAATCTTTTAGTAAAGCCTTTGCCATCCTCTCGTTTGGGAGGTTGCGGGCCTGATCAGCTCACAGTAACTAACGGGTAATATCAACTCATTCCCCGCCCAGAGTAAGCATTATCCCACTTTCTGCCTTTGTGAATTTGGCTACCCTTGGGCCCTCATAGAAGTGGAATCATGCAGTATCTGTCCTTTCATGTCTGGCTTATATAACTTAGCGTCATGTCCTCAGGGCTCGTCTATGCGTGTACCATATGCCAGAATTTCCTTCCTTTTTACAGCTAATCGTCCACTGCACTTCTGTCCCATGTATCATCCACTCATCCCTCAGTGGACAATTAGGCTACTCACACCTTTTGGCTCTTATGAATAATGTTACTAGGTAGAGTACAAATATCTGTCCAACGCCCTACTTTTAATTATTTTGGTGCATACCCAAGAGTGGAATTACTGAAGCATATGATCACCCCACATTTATTTTTTATTTTCCAGAGCAACTCTACTATTTCACATTCTCTCTAGCAACATATGAGCATCCCAGTTTCTCAACATCCTTGCCAGCAGTTATTTTCTGTTTTTATCACATGACTTCCATTTGTTTTCCCCTAATGCCTAGAAGCACCTCTTCATGTGCTTATTGTTATCTGTGTATCTTCTTTGGAGAAATGTATATTCAAATCCTTTGTCCATCTATTTGAGACACAGATGCTCACCATGAGGTCTAGGCTGACCTTGAACTTGTAATCCTCCTGCCCCAGCCTCTTGAGTGTTGGAATTATCGGCACACACCACTGGGCCCAGCTCTTTCTCTATTGAGTTATTTTGTTATTGAGTTACAGGAATATTTTTATATATTCTGGATATCAATCTCTGTCTCAGTTACTCTTCTCTCATTGCTGGGAAAAATTCCTGGCACTCAAAATTAGGGAAAGAAAGCTTTATTTCGCTCACAGTTGCTGGAAGTTTCAGTTCATATTCAGCTTGCTCCAAGGCGGTGTGACACATGCAGAGAGCAGCCTTCCATGGTGGCCAAGGCAAAGAGCAGAGAGCAAAGGGAGTGGTGGCAGCTCAGGCAGCTGGCCAGCCTCTCTACCCTTCTTACATTGTAAAGAAAATCACCTGCCTCAGGGCAGGTGCAGCATCCACACTCACAATAATCAATCACAAACTCCAGAAGCTGCCCCACGACTGTATGAGGCTTTGGGGAGACACCTAGACACAAACCATAGCAATCTCACATCAGACAGATGATTTGCACATATTTTCTTTCCCTCTGTGAGGTGCTTTTTCACTCTGTTGCGTCCTGTGAGGCTCTAGCCTTTTAAGGAACTAGTTCGCCATTTCCATCCAAGGACAAAATCCCCTTCCTCATGCATGGGGCAATTCTGACTTCCTAAAACACCCTCTGAATGTACTGTAAAGTGCCCTGAGAAGTCAAATGAAAGGAAAACCCGCTGGCCACACACTGTTCCTTTCTACAGCTTCTAACAAAAACACAAGGTTTCACAATATGAACTTGGTAAGAAGGGGTAGAGTGATTCAGACTGGTATTAAAAAGGAAACCAGAAAATGACACAATCTATTAAGACAAGCACATTTATTAAGTTTATTTTTTTGTCAGGAACTGTCTAAGAAATGCAATTTTTTTTTTTTTTTTGAGATAGTGTCTCACTATGTAGCCCAGGTTGGCCCCAAACTTGCAGCAATCCTCCTGCCTCAGCCTTTGAAGTGCTACAGTTATAGATGTGTGCCACCAACCTGGCTATCCTAAGAACATCAGCCAAATTTTTGTTTAAACAACATTATTGAACTAAAAACTTGCATATCATACAATTCATAAATTTAAAAAAGCAAGATTCAATAGATTTCAGCATATTGACAGAGTTGTACAACTATAACCATAATCAAAATTAAGTCATTTTTGTTAGGTTAAATCAAAACACTCTACCCATTGTCTCCCAATCCCTCTCCCCCAAATCTAGACAACCACTGGGCCACTTCATGGAACCACTCAATCAAATTTATGTAAATAGTATTTTTTTAAAGAAACTCCAGTGGGTCAAGTAGAGCTTTTATTCTATGACAGTTTTATGAAAACTTGGTTATGGGCAGTATTCAAAGAATTTCTCTTTTTCTCAATTTTTATTTTTCATTCATACATGCTTGCAATACAAAATGATTACATTCATTATAGGGAGCTACTATGGGTGCATAGCACATCTTAATTCTTTATACATTCCCCTCCCCTCTCTCCTTCCCCTTCCTCCATCTCTTGATCTTTGAAAAATATCTCCCTACTTTCTAATATCTACCTTTTATTTTGCTACTTATTAATATATTTTAGTTTCTCATATAACAGAAACCACAACGGGGCTGGGGAGATAGCTCCGTGGCACAAGTGCCTGCCTGGCAAGTGTAAGGTCATGAGTTTGAACGCCAGACTCACCGAAAGAGAGAGAGAGAGAGAGAGAGAGAGAGAGAGAGAAACCACATGACATTTAATCTTGCCTATCTGTAGAAACCATAATTGTTATGTGAACTTGAAATGAATACATACAATATCAGGTGGTATAGTGCATGCCTATAATCCCAGAACTGGCAAGGCTGAAGCAGAAGGATTGCCATGAGTTTGAGGCCAGCCTAGGCTACATAAGTGAATTCAAGACCAGCCTGTGTTACACAGCAAGACCCTGTCTCAAAAGAAAAGAAAAATGAACATACACAATGAAACCCCATTGCATGTTTTCCAAAGATGCATGCAAAGTGAAGGATACATGTCAAATACACTGGACCTTTGGTGAAGAATGAGACTAAAAAGCAATTCAGATTCACACGGAAAAATATAGGAGAGGCATCTTGCCCAGTGAAAATAAAAAAGTGATGGCTAGTGGGTGGAGTGTTTTGATCTGAAGCAACAGAAATAACCTAAGTTTGATTATGGCTATGTTGAAAAAAAAAAGTATCAAACCAAATGGAAGGCTGGGCATAGTGGTGCATACCTGTAATCCCAGCACTTGGGAGGCTGAAGCAGGAAGATCAGTGCGAGTTCGAGACCAGCCTGGGCTACAAAAGTGAGCTCAAGGCCAGCCTGAACTACGTAGCAAGACCCTGTCTCAAAAAAGACAAAAAAAAAAGAAGACTCCTTGCGCTGAGGAGTTATGAGGCAATTTTTATTACACTAGCAGGCTGCTGGGAACCAGTTCCAAATCATCGGCACAGAGTCCTGTTTGAGTTCCATTTAAATAAAATTTGCAGGTGGGGCCGGTGAAATGTTTCATCAGTCTAAAGCGCCTGCTTAGGCAAGCTTAGGCAACCACAAGTACTGTGGTTTGGTCCCTGGCACCACATGCTATGCCAGCCCCACCACCAGGGCAGGCTGAGCTGGCCATTAAAAAAAAAAAAAAAAAAAAAATACAATTTGCAAGTGGGAAGTGCAAAGCTGATAGCAGATTACTGAATGTGTCCTTGGCTAAGGGGCCAGCCAGATAGCTCAGCCGACTAAAGTGCCTGCCTAGGAAGAGTGCAGTGGCCGGGGTGTGACCTCCTGCGTGCCGGCACTTGGGAGGCTGAAAACAGGAGGATCCAATCTCCATAGTGAAACCCTGGAGATCCTGTACTAAATACATTTTTTAAATAAATAAGTAAAATGTTAAAAAAGAAAAAAAAAAGTGCACTTGGCTGTGCCAGAGTGTTCTGGACACAACGTATAGAGTCCTTGAAGCAAGTTAAAACAAAGCTACATATGTACATATTTTAAGTTGGAAAACACAGACACTGCAGCTGGATGTGGTCAAGCTGACCTGGCCCAGCTATGGGGAAGAAGCAGCCAGACACAGACAGTCAAGGTTAACTGAGCCCAGAAGTCTGGGTGACAGACAGCACAAGGGTAGTCACAGGCTGTGAAATGATTTTTAACTTTTTCTACGAAATGTCTGTAAGTTCGCTATTCTGTGATTTTGCCCTCACAGTTCTAGTGGTGCAACTCTGCCAATGTGCTGGAATCTACTGAATCTTACATTTTTAAGTCTGCGAATTGTATGGTATGTAAGTTTTACAGTTCAGTAAGGTTGTTTAAAAGGATCTCAGTTTTGGTGTGTTATTTCTGGGTGACCTTGGAGAAGTTATTTCACCCCTGTGATACTTTTCTTGCTTGTCTTGCAGAGGGAAGGGATAAGCCTTCACATTCCGGGCTTTGGAGCCAGACTTGGCAGCGGCAGTCTTTCTCTTGTTGCCGAGGGATCTTGCTTAAAGCCTCAGCTTAAGC
>PVKN010033527.1:0-12017 GCA_004027915.1 Capromys pilorides
TGTGCCCAAGTGCAAACTCATTCTTATATTCAATTTAAGGATTCATTTGTGTGATAATTAGGGAAAATTCTCCATCAGCACATTTGAGGCTTCTGTTCTTCTTCTGAAGCTGCCCAGACATTCTCTTATGTTTTCCATATTTTTGTCTCTTCCTAGTTCTTTCTCTTTGAGTAGTGATTTTTGTAATTTCTTATAATGTCTTTATAATTTTTAGTCATTTCTTCATGTTTCTGGGGTTTTTGTTTGTTTCTCAGAGATAGGGTCCCACCAGCTAGTGCAGGCTGGCCTTGAACTCACTTATGTTGTCTAGGCTGGCCTTGAACCAAGGGCAGTTCTCCTGCCTTTGCCTGACAGGTGCTGGCATTATAGGCATGGCATGCACCACTATGCAGGGCTTGTTGGTAATTTCAAATATGCAAAAGCTAAAGCATCTCTCAGGCTTCTCTATCACCTCACTTCTGTGAAGGCTAATCCTCTAGACTTTGGTGACCTCTGGTTTTCATTTGTGGTACATGACTTCCTTCTGTGAGTGCTACATTTTTATCAGCAGCTTGACCTTAGAAGTCAGAATCCAGGATGCCTGGGTCATGAAAACACTGCTCAAGATGGGGCATACAGTGCTTGCTTCAGAGGAAAAGATGAGGTAAACCAGAACCTAGCTCTAAGTTAATTTATGTACCTCCTTCATGTAAAGCTGGTCTGATGCACTTCTAGAAGAACTCTTCAGGATCTCTCAGGAGAGTTTTTCTTTTGAATCTAAGCTTCAGGCAAGGAGAACTTTCCACTTCACTTCTCTCAGCCAGAGGGCAGATCTCTCTACTTGTGCCACCACTAGAGGAGACACTGGTGCCAGCCCCAACACCAGCTGACCTTCCCTTTCCTCCAACAAACATGAGGGGCATTGCCTCGTCTCCACCAATCCCCATATTTCACCATGTTTGCTTTGCAATTCTCTCACTTCCTGTCACTAGTCTTCTCTTTGTTTATGTGTAACTGTCAAATTGCAGTATTTGGATCCCACAGGTTTTGCTTTTGTTGTAGGTGAAGAACCATACTAAGCATTAATGCGGTCTCCTGTGTTCAGCAGCCCAAAGCTCGTTGGTTGGAGTGGGAAATTGGGGGAACAACTAGGAAATGTGATCAAAAACTAAGGAGTATGTTTATAATTTAAAGAACATATTATAGAAGACATATTATCACAAATCCCCTCAAGGTACCCCCCCAACCCAACACGAACACTTCAAATACACTTAATCCCTCATCCTTACCACTTTCTGAAATAGTTCAGAAAGCCCTCTTTCCTAAGAGTTTTCACGATGTATGATAAAACTTATGGTGAATGTTGCTTTTGAGTGATAACCAATAGGAACAGGCTCATACAAACATTACAGTATGCCCTTCATCTCCCTTATTCACTGGGTCTGGCTGGCCCTTCTGGCTCTTTCTCAAAGTCAAAATTATAATGAATTACAAACATTTCAAATAGATCAGAACATCAAGACAACCTCAACAACAACAACGACAAAAGAACAAACGCATAGAGAATTCTCAGAACTGCTTCAGAAAATCACAAGAATGACAGAATAAGTATATTTTAAGTGAGGTGGAGTATTTTGAATGGGAACTAATGAAAATATGTCTTTTATGGCAATACTGTTGTGAGTTTAAGCATTCACCACGCATTCAGTCACATCTCATACGTTCAGGACCAGGATAGAAGTTTAGTGCTTTAAAATTCAGGCTTCATGTGGTCTTTAAAATAATAGCAATGTATGTATCATGAGCCTAGTTCCTACAAAAAGAAACAGCTGAGGCTTAGCAACAAAGACTCACTTAAGCTCACATACCTATGCAACCCATGTAACTGTGACAGCAGGATATTAAAACACAGCCTTGCCTTTAAAACACACAGGCTTCGGCTCCTCAGGACAACTCAACACACCCCTGTCTGACAGCTGCTGAGCTCCTGGAATTGTAAGAAAGGAATGTAAACAAATTAGAATGCCTGTGCTTTTCCTAGGAACAAGTCATTAAGTAAGTCACACCTGTCTAAGGTTCATTTGTAGATTCATTCTGGCTCCTTTCTGAGGTGTATACCCATCTCTTTCGGCAATTAACAGACTCAGGTGAATTTCCTGTGACTCGCCTCCAGATGCCATATGCTTTCCATGGTTCACATATAGAAATGCAGCTGACATCTCAAGAAAAAAACACATGCAAACTCTAAGTATACAAACACTTCTGGGCACATGCGCTGAAAATTTATGGTCTCTTATGTGCTTCCATCACTTCTTAAAACAAGTAAGCAAAACGAACTAACTCTCTGAGACATTTGCACTCAAACTATTATTTCTGCATCCTAAGAGTAAATATCATTGTCAGAGAATAACAATGACTCCAAGGTGCTGTATTCTTCAGCATCCATGGGAAAGGATGACATGTATAACTATTAGAGGTAAGACCATTACTTAGTGTTTGACATCCTTCAAATTCTTGTCTCTAGTGCTGTGATACAAACATTTTGCAATCTTAAGCCTCCTTCTATTCCTGATGGATAGAAGACCATTAGCCAGTCCACCCAATTGGTCAGTCCCAGACGAGCAAGTTTGAATATAGAAGATTCTGGGGGAAAAAAATGGAAGTAAGTAGTTTCTAAGGAAAGGATCATTCCTGTACTGCACCATTCTTTTCAATATTTAATGATGAGGAATAGAGAAACCAAACCAGACAACCCACTAGCACCTGCTCCCTTTTTACCTTCCACGCACGCACACACTGCACCCCCTGCGAGACCAATGCAACCTATCAGGAAAAGAATCACGTGCATTCCCATGCAGTTCCAGTGCGTTGCCTAGTGAAAGCAAACCAAGAGAAATTAAGAAAAGGAACATTAGCTGATCCTGCTCATCTTTCCAGGAGGCTGCGAGATGGCAGCGATGACAGAGAAGGGACTGTGGGAATGGCCAGCTTAGTGACAGAGCAATGCCAGTCTGGCAGTGTAGATGAGAAATCCCAGTAGTGCAATAGATTCCCCAACACATACAGTGACAAATTATGGAAAAGGAGAAGTTGTGCCAATCATGCATTTATCTCTAATTCAAGTCCTGATTGCACTCATGAGCTCCAAGAAGAACCGATTGTCCACTTCTAGGCTCCTCTACCACACACTCTCCAGATGGCAGAGGCCAGCCATTTAAGATAACTCATTCCCCCTCGCACCCCACAAATTCACTCCTTCTTATGCATTAAGGGATTAAAACTAGCACCACCCTTTACCTATCACCCACATGATCTGTGAACATTCCTCTTTTCTTGCTCCATCACTTCTCATTTCTTCCTCGCTATGCTAATGTACACCCATTATTTCCTGTTCACACTATTACAAAGTCACTTCATGATTTATTTGCCTCATTTTAGCCACAAAGCTCTGTAATGTGCCCTGTCATTGATAGACAAGCTAACATCATCAATATCCTAATAGTCAATAATATTTTTTTTTAATTTTATTTATTTCATTTGTTTGCTTGTTGTGTTTGTTTGTTTCTTTATTTTATTTATTTTGTGGCTGGCTCAGCCTGCCCTGGTGGTGGGGGCTGGCGCAGCATGCGGTGCCGGGGATCGAACTGCAGTCCCTGCAGTTGCCTGAGCTTTCCTAAGCAGGCGCTTTAGACCACTGAACCATCTCGCCGGCCCAGTCAATAATATTTTTAAAAATCACAAATCCAGCCAGCAAAACACGGCAACACATGCCTATAATCCCAGCACTCGGGAGGCTGAGGCAAAAAGATCATTGTGAGTTTGAGACCAGGCTAGGCTCCAAAGTGAACTCAAGGCCAGCCTGAAGTGCATAGCTAGACCCTGTCTCAAAAAGACCAAGAAAATAAATATATGTCTTGCTAATCTTTTATAGATTACCCACTGACTAAGATAAAATCAAAACAACTGCTTGGCCTGGCCTACAGTGCCTTCAAGATCTGTCCTCAGCCCTCATCCCCAGTGTCCTTTACTGCTCCCTGGCATCCAGTCCAGTCACCTCACATTCCTCTTTCTTCTTGGAACACACCACATTCATCCCTGTTACAGACCCTTTTCCCCTGCTGGTCACTGTCCTGCAATCTTCACACCCTCTTCTCCCCAAATCCACTTGACTTCACTCCTTCTCCACTGGCAAATTCTAATCATTGGAGTATTCATGTAAATGTTGTCTTTTCAAAGATATCATCTTAAACATGACTGTCACCATTATCTTTTTTTCACGCTAAAACCCACTTTTTATAGCTATTATCAGCTTAGGTATCCGTTAACTAATTATTTACTTCTTGGGTGATTGTGTACTTTTAGTCTGAATGTGCCTAAAAAGACAAAAATCCAGAAACTTCACACACATATGTGCAACATATACATGTGCACACATGCATATTCATACATGCACACACATCCACACACATGTGCATGTACCCATGTGTTATAGTCACCCATCACCTAGTAAATGTCAACACAAGTTGAATTGAAAAATGAGTTAATAATGCATGAACTATTGATTGTACTCTGTGAGATGTTCACAGCTATCTCACACTAGTAGATTTTCGCTCATTGTGCTCTGTCAACCGATAAAGGGCACTTGTCCCTGTGACCTCAGTCGGAAACTCACACAACTTCTGCGCTGTATTGCCAGCATTGTCAGCTCTTCCAAGTCTTGTCTGACTTCCCCCATTCATCCCCAGGTATACTTTTCTCACCTGCTTCACCTCTAATTTTCATAAGCTTCCACCATAGTGTTTACTATGCTTAAAAACACTGCTATACTTTTTTTCCTTACAAAACTCATTAATTTTAAGGCTAAAAACCATACCTTTATCACCACTGAATCCCTAACAGCAAGACCAGTGCCTGACCCTAAACTATTTTTGAATTAGCAAATGAATGATTTGATGAGACATGCTTATGACTTTTCATAGTATATGAAACAGATTACTATAGAAATTATCAATGTTCTCTGGGCATATCACAGCCATTAAATACAGTACTACAAAGCACAATAGTACAACATAGAACTCCGTGCCTAAGCTATATCTCTTCCAAAATGCAGGATGTGTTCCCAGGTAAAAGGAGAAAGAGAAATAAAGATGTATAATCTTTTTGATGAGTTTGAGAAATACTGTGAAAATTGAGTACCAAAAACCATGACTTCAGTAAATGTAAAAGGAAGTTTTCAAGGTCATATTTCTGATGTTGAATATAAAGCCTGCCCAGAAAGACAGAGTCAGAAGAAATAGTCATTTAATGACTACTTATCACTGAATATAAGGACTGTCACTACAAAACCCAAAGATCTAAGCACACTCAGCACAAAGGTCCACACAGAGTCTCACACTGGCAGCTAACTTCTGTTATCATTGCCTCCATCTAGACTATCTTAAGCATCGCCTGTCAATTAAATGATTATATCTCCTGACAGTAGGTAGAATTTTAACATATCATTCCTTAATATAACTATGAGCAACGTTAAAGTTCATACAGCCACTTTAGAATGAAGTGTGTTGTTTTGACTTTTTCCAAGCATGACACCTACCTGGTCTTCTTTACCTCGATTTCTAATGTTATTCACATGTTTGCATGAATATTAAAAAGGTAAGCACTTTACGTTTCTAATGTTCTTTGTCATATAATCCTTTAGTGATTGTCAGAGCCACATTGAAAATAAAGCATGAGAAACACTCTTCAATTTCTTCTATTTCTGTCAGTTTGATAGATGGGACACCCTCATTCAACCTCCCACACAGAAGCAACTGAAATAACAGATAAAATCCAAGGCATTACCAAGTAAGCCTTAGACAGGAAATGGTTTGTGTTCCAAAGCAAGTTAAAACTGGTAAACTTTGAGAATAAATTGAATTCAGTGCTGATCTTGAGAGCTTTTTTCCAATCCCTAGACAATCTAAGTTTAGCTTTACAACAGTGCAAAGAGATAGGAGAAGCATAAAGTCCAGCCAAAATAGGTAATTCTATAGAAGACCACAAAATTTAGTACCCCAAAGGGTGACATAGGGAAGAAGGCAGAAAGTGTAACTTATGGCAGATGTGAACCAGAAACAAAAATGCCTCACACAGGGGGCACCAAAAATCTCACCTGATATGACTCTTGCTCAGCTTAGGAAAAGAACCTCTTTATAGTCATTTTCACAGCGTTGGTTCTTCCTATCTAGGAGCAGGGAATATCTTTCAAATTTTTATTTCCGTATATTTCCAAACTACTGTAATTTTTACCATATAGATCTTTTCCTTCCTTTGATTAACTTCTAGATGTTTCAGTTTTCGAATGATATTGTAAAAGGTATTGTTTCTCTAATTTCTCTCTGTGAGCTTGTTGTTTGTGAACATGAATGCCATTGATGATTGAGTGTTGACTTTGTATACAGCTTTGGTATTGAATTTGGATATTAAATCTAGATATCTTTTAATAGATTATTGTGGGTCTTCTCTGTCTAGTATCTTATCATCTACAAATAATGATAATTTCACTTCTTCCTTTCCTATCTTTATTCCTTTTACTTTTCTCTCTTGTCTAATTTCTCTGGCTAATGTTTTCAGAACCATATTAAAAAGGAGTGGTGACAGTGGACATCCTGATCTTGTCCCTGATTTTAGAGAGAATGCTTTCAGGTTTTTTTCCATTTAGTATGGTGTTGTCTATTGGTTTGGCTTTTACCAGATTGAAGTAAATATCATCTATTCCAATTTTCTGCATGGTTTTCATCATGAATAAGTGTTAGACTTTATCAAAAGCTTTTTCTGCATCTATCGAAATGATCATGTGATTTTTGTCTTTGGCTCCATTGATATGGTGTATCATATTTATTGATTTGTGTATGTTGAACCATCCCTGTATCCCTGGGATGAATCTCACTTAGTCATGATGTATAATCTTCTTGATGATTTGTTGTATTCTGTTTGCGAGCATTTTATTGAGGACTTTTGCATCTATGTTCATCAAGAAGATGAACCTGTAGTTCTCTTCTTTGGTTAGGTTTTTCTCTGTTTTGGGTATCAGAGAAAATCATTGCCTCTAGGAATGATTTAGGGAAAATTGCTTCCCTTTCAATTTCATGAAGGAGTTTGAGGAGTACTAACATTAAATCTTCTATAAATTTCTTGTAGAATTGAGCTGTGAATCCATTAGGACCTGGGCTTTTCTGTTGGTAAATTTTTTATGCCCATTTTAATTTCATTAGCTGATATTTAGTTATTCAGAATTTTTATATCTTCTTGATTCAGTTTTGATAATTCATATGTTTTTAGAAATTTACCCATGTATTGTCTTTTTCATCCTTTGAGAGTAAAGATTGTCAAAATAGGTGTGGTGATCTTCTGAATTTTCTCTAGATCTACATTGATTTCACCTTTTTCATACCTTATTCTATGAATTTGAGCTTTTTCATTCCTTTCTTGATAATCTTGCCTAAGGATTTTTTTTATTTTACTTGTTCTTTTAAAGAACCAATGCTTTAACTTATTAATTCTTTTTTTAGTTTCCAATGCATTCATTTGTATGGACTTTGCTCTTCAGCTTGTTCTTCTTATTCTAGAATGTTAAGGAGTAGCATTAAGATATTTATGTGTATTCATTATGTTTTCCTGCTGTGAAATTCACTGCTATAAATTTTCCTCTCAAGACTGCTTTCATTACAACACACAGGCTTCAGTTGATCATCTGAGAGGAATATACACTTCTCAAGTGAAGAAATACAAATGGCAAATAAATATATGAAAAAATGTTCAGCATCATTGTTCATTTAATCAATGCAAATGAAAACCACAATGAGATTCCATCTCACTCCAGAAAGAATGACTGTAATAAAGAAAATAAACCAATAGCAAATGCTTCAGGGACTGTGGGGAAATATAAATACTTCTCCACTGTTGGTAGGAGTGCACACTGGTACAATCACGTGAAAATCAGTGTGGATTCTTCAAAAAACAAGAATTAGAAGTGTTATTCGAACCAGCTATTCATTTTGTGGATATTTTTCCAGAAGAATTAGAAACAACATACTACAATGATATCTGTGCCCTATATTTATAATAGAACAATTTGTAACAGCTAAATTGTAGAAACAAATACTCTCAAGTGAGAGATGGATAAAAAAGATTGTTTCTCAAGCAATGGAGTATTACTTAGCTGTGCAGAAGGATACACTTGAGGCCTTCATAGGTAAGTGGATACAACTACAGACCATACTCATAAGTGAAATAAATCAGACTTATATTGTAAACATTGTGTTGTCTCCCCAGTATAAGAAATTGAAACAATAAATAAGATCCAAAAGATACAGTGGATATAGTGATAAGAAAAGAAACTGATCAACAGAAATGAGCAACTGGGATGGAGAAAGGAAAAAAAGAAAGAAAGAAAAAATATAAAAATACAATAGCAAAGATAGTCATGTTACTAATTTCTTTTAGTTCTTTAAAGTGAATGGTTTGTGCTTATATTATTTGATCAAACTTTCATTCCTGTAATTGTAATCTAAGCAACTATGTTGAAAGTAACAATATGCAATATATTAACCACTTTAATTTCCTAAAACCTTGATTTGAAATTCTGTATCATTCTTTGTATTCTCTTTAAAATAAAAAACAGTATCTACATGAAGCCTAGAATTAAATTTCAATCCAAATGTACTCTGCCAATGCAGATTGACACAAAGCAAGTCAAGAAATAATCTTAAAGTACACCCATACTGAGCACACTGCTGGTTGGCTTGTGGAGGAAATTCTCTCCAGAGGAACCTTTATCCAAGGTATAACATGTTTCCCCAAATACCCTAAGCCAACTGGCAACTTCACGATCAATATTCTAAAATTATAGTCATAACAAAATAATTCCAATGAAAATGAGCCTAAACAAACATTTAAAAATATGAAGACTAATTGAAAAATATAGCCAATATTTTAATATTTTAAATTGATAAAAGTAAAAGATACATTGATGTTAACCTCTATCCAAATACTCAAATTTATTTCACACACACACAAACACACACACTTATTTATCCCATTATCACGACCATTGTCTGAAGCAGTTCTGGAAGTACTTTTCCATGAGTGTCTTTTTTTCAGTTATTAATGTTAATGAGAAAGAAATAGCAATGAAACTGTTTCAAAACAGGTTAGTAGGACAGTTACAACAGTTAATATATTGCATATTATTGTCTTCATAGTAGTTATGCAGGGACAAGATGCACATGTGATATCTTGTCTAAACAATATTAGTACAAACCTTTCTTCTCATTGAACTAAGAGAAAGTAGCTGTATATCTATCCTAACTATTTTGTATATACGTATTTTATTTTCTCTAAACAACAGTCCTTTATTTATATTCCCCTTTTTTGTTTTGTTTTGTCAGAGACAGGTGCTTCATTGCTGTTAGAGAAGCTGTATTTGGAGAAGTCCTTAAAGGACCATTTCATACTTGATGCCAGTTCAAATATTGTAGGCACTTGAATTCAGCAATATAACAAGAGACAACAACAACTAAAAATTTCATAGGAGATTCGAACCAGCACCCAGGCCCAGCACATGAGTGAAACCACTCAGGGCCCAGTAGATCCCCATTCAACTCAGAGCCCAGGCCCAGCATGTGAGTGGGATCACCTGGGGCCCACTGGAAACTCATTCCACTCAGCATTCAGGCCCAGTATGTGAGTGAGACTGCCCAGGGCCTGCCAAAAACTCATTCAATCCAGCACCCAGGCCCAGCATGTGAGCGGAACTTCATCCATCAGATATTCCCAGTGTGAAACTCCACAGCAGAACTCACTATAGAGAGGCTAGAGGCAAGAGATACCCAGCTAATCCAGGAGCAGAACATCTTGCCAGAGTGGCACAGCAGGTTCACCCCCAAAGACTGCAGCAGGAAAAAGCAGAGCATAACAGTGAGATCCAAGCCAGACTCACCTGGACGAGTCCAAATTTGGTAGATCTGTACCTGCAGCTAAAGTAAGAACTCTACCAAATCTCTACACCAAAGGTCATAAGACAGTGCTATACAAAAAGACAAAGAGAAGGAGCAAAATGTAGTCCCAGGCCGTGAACCTACCCAGAATAAATGCAAGAGAAAATAGGATAGAAGAAATTGAAAATCCCACACCTGATATCTCTGAAAAAATAGCATATGAAGTAAAGAAACAACTGTAGAAAGGTATAGAGGAAATCAGATGAGAAATAATTTCTAAAGTGAAAGAAGAAATGATAACTATAATGAAAGAACCACTAAATGCTTCTAAAGAAGACACTGATAAAATAAGTAGAGGAGAATAGGAAAATGATGGAATCTTTGAATGAGCAATATAGGAAAGAATCAGAGTGCATGATGCAGATTCGAAGTTCTATACAGGAAATTAAAACCCTCCATCACAAGCTGGAAAGGCAGTTTCAATGTAAGTGAAAATACACTTTAAGACCTTAAAGACACCTTTGCAACTAGTGAAAAGTCAGGAAAAGATCTCTTAAAAGCACCTAGGATGTAGGAAAAAATAATCCAACATCTGCAAGATGATGTAAAGATAAAGAACATAAGACTAATAGACAACAATGAGAAAGGAGTAAATACAAATTATATGAAAAGAATATGGACAGAAGTAACAGCAGAAAATTTCCCAAATATGGAGAAACAATTGACATTCAGGTAACCGAAGCATATAGAATTCCAAATAACATCCACCTGAGTAAAACCACACCCAGACATCAAGATCCCAGAAATTCAGGACAGGAACAGTGTACTAAAAGCTGCTATAGAAACGAAGCAGATCATATTTAAAGGAAAACCCATTAGAATAACAGCAGATTTCTCCAAACAAACCTGAAGTAAAGAAGCACATGTAACAAAGTACTGTAAGTCATGCAAGAAAACAAATTCCAACCCATACTGATATACCCTGCAAAACTCTCTTTCAAGTATAATGGAGAAGTGAAATATTTCCAGGACAAAGAACAACTAAAGAATTTCATGGTGATGAAACCAACCCTACATACTACTAAAAGATATTCTAGAGAGGGATCAAAAGGACCACAAAATGAAGGAGAACAGAAAGAACCCACCAAGGAGGCCAAACAATTAAACACAGAAGAAAAAGAGAGATACAACAGCAGTCCTACAATTATTCTTTTGTATACAGCAGCAAAATATTTCCATCAGCGTATTCAACAAATGAACTTCTCCTGCACCCTATAGGTCATGATTCTATCTGGGTCTACAGGGTGGATATCAAGGAAATAGCAGTAGCTCAGTCCCACAAGTGACACCTGGCCACCAGTAAGTATCATGGACACTGTCTATATCCATGACATACTAGAACTTTGTGTGATATCCTATCCTCAAACTGTTAGAAGTGCTGGTCATATGTTTGGCATTCCAGTCTTTATGTTATATTTTATTCTTAGTAATTCTTTACTATCATGAAAACTTTCTCTTAGTTGATATTTTTGTATATATTAACCTATGCAAATGCTATGTGAGTACTCTGAATTGACCACAGATTCATACATATGATACACAACATTTGGCCTCTTATTTGGACTCATGATATAATTTTAATTTTGGAATATTGTTTTGTAATATTTAACTTTTAATTAATTAATATTTAATTAACCTTTTGAACATTGTTTAATTCTAAATTTTGTTTCATTATTTATACGGTGTCTTTGATTTATAATCTACTTATAAGACATGGTATGATATTTTCTCCTACTATTAGAAAATTTAAAAGTATATTTCCATGTACCATTGACCTTATATTACTTCTTCCTTGTCTTTTACACACACATGTGAAAAAATAATATAGATAACCTGACATAAGATTGATAACTGTTTTGTAGAAATCTTCAATGACCATTTAAATGAGTTCATCTAATATAATTATATTTTGCATAGTCCTGCATAACTACCATTTTGAGAGCTCTTTATTTTTTATCCAGGACCATACAGCAACTTCCCTTGCTTTCTGGATTATGGTCT
>PVKN010033528.1:0-12020 GCA_004027915.1 Capromys pilorides
GGGGCCCCCCCCCCCCCCCCCCGCATTCTCACGTGATTACCTTATGCAAATGCGGTTCCTTCTCTAGGGAGCCGGCTCCGTGTCCTCACAGCGCAGGGCCGCGCCTGCCCTCGCACACGGCCCTCCTCAGAAGCAGCCACACCACTTCGCCTTACCTAATTACCGTCTTCTATGGGGTCATAGCTTCCCTTGTGTTGTGGTCACGTTGTTTGATTTCTTTTTGTTGGCCTGGGTTGATGAAGGGATTGCTGGTTTCTGGCGCGATACTACCCTTGTCCCTCACAAAGCCATCGCCTGTTTTATCAGTCTGCTTCTTCTCCGTTCTCTCTGGTCTCTACTCTCATCCCGCCGCTCCCCCAGGTAACCGTTTTATTCTATTAATAAAAATAATTGGGGGGAGACAGGGTCTCACTATGTATTCAGGCTGGCTTTAAACTTACTATGTAACCAGCCTTGCCTCAACTTGCAGCGACCCTCCTGCCTCGGCCTCCCAAAGGCTGGGGATCACAGGTGTACGCCACCACGCCTGGCCTGGAAATCTTTATGTAAGTGTGGTCCTTACAAAATGTATGTTGCTGACCTGTGTGCGCATATTTTTACAATGTATGTGAAAGGCACAGTGTTATACCGTGTCTCTTATTTGTTTGCTTCTGTTTCTAACACCCAGCCATATTACGACGTGCCTCCAACCTAATGTCACCTGGCTTTCACAGTTAGCAGTAGTAATCGGTGCAAAATGACACCGTGTGAAGGTGTCAATTATGTTTCTTGGAGTATTTGTAATTTTGAGCCTGCCGTCCTATCCTGCCTCTTGGGTTTCTCTCCTGTGGGCTACCCGATCATGTCCTTTGCTCATTTTTCTATTTGAAATTGTCATTTTTTCCTCATTAAGCTGCAGAAGTTCTTCTTTGTAGCCTGGGATGATTTACCACCTCACTGGTGCCAGACAGCGCAGCAGCCTCTTCAATCCCACTGTTGCCCGTTAACCTTCCCGTATTGCCCTTTATAGAATAAAAACCCATCGCTTTATGTAAACAAGTTCTTCCAGTTAATCATGTTCCTGTATGATGTGAACTTTTGAGACTTTAATAATTTCACTGCTATCCCTGGGATGTAATATATTTTCCTCTACTTTTGTCCACTAACAGTGTGGGGTTGTCTTTCACATTTAGCCTGTAACTCCATCTAGAATCAACCTTTATACCAAGAGATCTAGTTTTGTGTTCCCGCCCAGGCTGGGTCTGTTTTCTGCCACGCAGTCCACCCTGTCCCTCAGTTGGGAGGTGACCATGGCCTTGTTAAGTTGCAATAGCCAGACAGACAAAACCCGGAAGAGACAGCGGGTTAGGGTGAAGAACCCAGGCAGCTCCACTTGCTGTAGCACACTCTGACCCACCCGCGCCTGCCCCTCACTTAGTGTCCATGTGGAGGCTGGGGTGGGTGTGGAAGGACAGAGCAGGCTGAGGAGAGCCCCAGGCACAGTGCCCAGCTCGGGGAAGGCTGGTCTGGCTCCAGAGGTGGAGTAAGACCCCAGAGCCAAAGGATTCCAGAGAGGCCTCAGGGCCCGAGGCAGCGCATCTGTAGTCAGTGCTGAGTTCAGGAGCAAACAATCAGGCAAAGAAAGGAGCCCTTTCCCAATCTACAGGGAGGAAGAGAAGGAGAGAGACCAGCACACCTAGCTTTACCTGTGGACGGGAGTTGAGGTAACCATGGCTTCTAGCACGGGGCTTTACCTTCAAACCATCACAAGCCATTCAGGGTCCAGAGCCAAGTGATACCCTGAGGTCCCTGACAGGAGCCACTATAAGAAGAAAAAGGTGACACCAAGAAGAATGCTGGCCCTGAAGGAGGGATGCTCATGGACCACAGGCCACATTCACATCAAAGGCTCTTCCTGGGCAGCCCTTCTCCAGCGAGCAAGGAGCTATTTCTGTCTTCATTAACGCAGGCTTCATTCTCCGGGTTCAGTGGGAAGGGGTCTAAAACCAAGCAAGAATAGTTGAGACTCCGGAGCCCCAGTCCGAGCCCCAGCTCAGCCAGCTGCAAGAGCACCCCTACCAAAGAGAAAGCAATGATACAGGCCATGCAAGGGCAGAAGGGCCATGACCCAGCTGGCGAGTCATGGAGGGCGACAGCTACAGAATCATCATCCAGCAGCAGCACGTGGGATGCCTGCCCCTGACAAGCAACCTGCTGCCAGGGCAGCAGCCAACATCCTTGGCAGATGGATTCTACTGTCTCCCTCAGCACAGGAACTGTGGGAGTTCTGCAAGATCCACAGGTTCTCTGCAATCAGGTGCTGGCTGAAATCTTAAAACATGGATCATCTCAGGGGACTACAGTGCCTGCTTAGGCAAGCGCAGGGACCAGGGTTCAATCCCAGGTACTACACGCTGTGCTGGCCCCGCCTCTGGGTGCGCTGAGCTGACAACCAACTATGGGTATGGTGGTATATGGTGTGCACCAGAAATCCCAGCACTAGGGAGGTTGAAAACAAGAGGATCACTCCAAATCCAAGCTGTGTAGTGAGACTCTGTGCCAAAAAACAAAATCAACAAAATGTGGACCAGCACATTAGCCCAGGCTTGGGGGCCAGGTATATGGTCCAGGTTTCTCAGTGCTAAGTGTACCATCAGCTCAGAGCCAAGGTGTGGTCCTTGATGCAAGTGCTTGAGCCGTAAACAGTCTATTAGTCAGGATCCCACTGCAAAGTTACATGTGGCAATCCTGCACCTCCTCTCAAGAGCTGCCCTACCTTCTGTGGGCAGCCAGCCTTGTAGGCCGCCATGTTGCCAGTCCCCCCAGCCTCTAACACTGTAGATACTGCCATGTGCCAGGTATCTGTGCCCGAGGACCCCTGCAGTGGAGAGAGAACTCAAGCTGCAGAGGTTGGGCTGCAGATTGAGGGTGTCCAGGCTGAGTTAGGCTATGAACCTAGTTGGAGGTTGTGGTTCCGTGATGGCCATTTGGAGGATGGTACAGGGGATAGACAGTGGTGTCTTGAGACTGGTCTTAGCTTCCTATCACCTAAGCCATATTGTTTCATTCCAGGGGTTGTTAGGTTCCTGGCACGTCTTCTCTGGAACATCAGAAGTAGAGGCATAAACTCATCTGAGAGCGGGAGTATTCCTGAGAATGAGTTGGTACAGAGGAGTGGAGGAAACAAGGGCAGGTTGGTGAAGAATGCGGGCCTGGAGGAGTCTTTCTAATTTTCCCTAGAAACAGCAAGAAGATTGAGAAATAAAGGTAAGAAATTAAAGCTGAGGTGACGGGGAGCCCTCTCTCCTGAGGGGAGAAGGGAACTGTTCAACCACTGCAGACTTTCACTTACACTCTCAGGAGACTGAGGTCAGTTTCAGTCTCTCAGTCTAGCAGCTTGTTCACCAGCTGGCGCAGCTTGTTGATTGGCTGGAGGAGTTCTCTGGGTGGCTTGGCCTCTTCCCCGCCCCCCGCCCCCCCCCCCACACACACAGGGGAATAGTTTCCAGCTTCCACCATTCCTTTCAGAGTGCTACGGGGGTGTACAGGAGAAAAGGCTTGTGGGGTGCCCTGCCTGCTTTACATCCGTGCTGCTCTTGGGTCTTGAAAAGCATGTCAAAACCCGAAGCCCATCCTGCCTGAGTCTGACTTCTGGGAGGTGGATTCCAAATGGGTGTGGAGACTCTGCAGTCGTGGATCAAGAGCCTGGGTGGAGAAAGAGAGAGTTGAGCAACGTGGCTGTGTGCAAGGTTGCCAAAGCCTGCCTTTGTTCTTTAGTTTTAATGTAGGGTTGATTGAAGGGCAGCACAAATACAGGAAGCACACAAACCACAACCCCACAGCCCCTGGCTCTGCCCCAAAATCACCTGTGCAATCAGTGTCTCATCAAGAAATAGAATTCTACAGGAATCCCAGAAGCTGCCTTGGGGTTCTTCAGTTTCCCCAGCCCTGCTAACCACTAGCCTGACTTCTAATACTTAGGTTTTTTTTTTCTTTTTTACTTTGTGGGCTTTATATAAATAGAATCGTTGATATCACCAAATACTTTCAGAATATTGCTATTGACACATAACAACATATTTTGGGGTACTGTGTGCCGTTGAGCGCGTGCGTACAATTTGTGATGATCGTGTGTCCGCTTGCGTTGCTGTGAACAGTATCTGCATCAGCAACTTCTAAGGAGGAAAGGCTCACCGTGGCACACAGTTCCTAGGGGTTCCAGTCCATGGTTGGTTGATTCTGTTTCTTGGGGGCCTGTGGTGAGGCAGAGCATCATGGCGGGCAGTGTAGGGTAGAACAGCGCTGCTCACCTCGTGGGGTGGAGGGAAGCAGAGAGAGAGAAAGGGGCAGTCCCCAGGTCTCCCTGTAGGACACGCCCCCAGTGACCCCACTTCCTCCCACTATCCCACCTCCCCCCCAGGAAAGCTACTCACCAGGGAGCACACCTTCTGCACACCAATACTTGGGGGCCACTTAAGACCCAAATCATAACAGATCAGTTTGGAATGATTGGCATGTCCATCACCTCAAATATTTATTGTTTCTTTGTGTCCATAATGTTCCTCTTGACTGGCTATTTTGAAATACACTAGCTATTGCCAACCACCACTAACCTACTATACTCTGTGACATTGGAAGTCATTTCTCCTCCTGTTCCACTGAACCCCCAACTCACTAACTTTCCTCTCTCCACTCCTCTTCCACCAGCTCTTCCCAGCCTCTGATAATCACCATTCTATTCCCTATTTTTGTAAAGTCAGCTTATTTAGACTCCACATCCAATATTTGTCTTTCTGTGCCTGGCTTAACTTAGTTAACGTATAAATGTTCTTTAGGTTGCTATAAATAACAAGCCTTCTTTGTTTCTATGCCAATAACATTCTATTGTACATATGCATATATACCACATTTTCCTTATCTGTTCATCCACTGATGGACATCTTAATGTTTTCTACTTTGTGGCTATTGTGAATAATGTTACAATATACATGGGAATGTAAATGTCTCTTTGACACATTGATTTTCTTTCTTTCTTTCTTTCTTTCTTTCTTTCTTTCTTTCTTTCTTTCTTTCTTTCTTTTCAGTACTGGGAATTGAACTTGGGACCTTGCATTTGCCAGGCAGGTGCTTATGCCACTGATCTATCTCCCAGCCCTACACATTGATTTGAAATCCCTTGGATATATACCCAGTAGAGTATATATCCCAGTAGAGGGATTGCTGAATCATAAAGTAGCTCTATCTTTAGTCGTTTGAGGAACTGCTTTCCATACTGTTTTCCATAATGGTGCTACTACTTTACATCCCTACTATAAGATGTGGGAGTTCTTTCCCTGCATCCTCGCTAGCAAGTGTTATTTTCTGTCTTGATTATAGCCATTCTAACTGGAGTGAAATGTTATCTCATTGTAGTTTTGATTTCCACTTCCTTGAGGACTAGTGATGCTGCATTTGATCTGATCAAATCCAGGGCCTTCACGTATGCTAAGCCAGAATATTGCTGAGCTATATCTCATCCCGGAGCACTTTTTCATATACTTGTGACCCATTTCCATATATTTGAGGGATTTTTATTTGGATCATTTGCCCATTTTTAATTGAATTGTTTGATGACCTGCTGACGAGGTGGTTGAGTTCCCTATCGACAAATAGCTCCCAAGTATTTCTTGCCATTCTGCAGATTGTCCCAATGCTGCTGTCCCCTTTGCTGTGAAGAGCTTGTAAGTTGACGTGCTCTTGTTTGTCAATTTTTGCTTCTGTTGCCTCTGCTTTGGGGGTACTGTCCAAAATAAATCTGATCATACCAATGCCCTGAAGTGTTTCCAATGTTTTTGTCTAGCATTTTCGTGGTTAGGGGTTTCATATTTAACCCTTTGCTCTATTTTGAGTTGATTTATAGATGCAGTGAAAAACAGAGACTAGCTTCTTTATTCTGTATATGGATATGCAGTTTTCAAAACCCCATTCCACTTTTGCAGTGCTGGGGTTCAAACTGAGGGCCTCCAGGATGGTAGGCAAGTGCTCTACCAACTGAGCCACATCACCACCTCAGCGTTTGCCAAGTACTGGGGCCACCTTTAACTGAGCTACACTCTTGACCTTTATTCTTTTTTGTCTTTTTGAGACAGAGTCTCACTATGCAGTTCAGACTGGCCATGAGCTCACTTTTGTAGCCCAGGCTGGTCTTGAACTCACACTGATCCTCCTGTCTCAGCCTCCCAAGTTCTGGGATTACAGGTGTGTGCAACCATACCAGGCTTTTGCCCTTTATTCTTTATTTATTATTATTTTGTCTTGGTAGCAGGCTCAGTATGCCCAGGGCTGGGGCTGGTATGGCATGTGGTGTGAGGGATCAAACCCTGCTTCCCGTGCTTGCCTAATCAGGCATTTAGTCTGCTGAACTATCTCGCCGGCCCTACCTGTCTAATTTCATGCCAGCACTGTGTTCTGTTCCTAGAGCTTTGTAGCTCTGTTTTGGAGTCAAACAATTGATACGTCTGGTTTTATTCTTTTTATTCAGGACAGCTTTCTTGTAAGTCTTTTGGGGCTCTATATGAATTTTAAGAATGCTCTTCTGTGAAGAATACCATTGGAATTTTAATAGGGACTGCATTGAATCTGTAGATCGCTTTAGGTAGTATGGACATTTTAGAACTATTATTTCTTCTGATCCATAAGCATGAAATATCTCTACATTTGTGTTCTCTCCAAATTTTTATTAGTGTTTATAGTTTTCATTGTAGATATCCTTCATTTTCTTGGTTAAATTTATTCCCAGGTTTTGTTTCTGTTCCAGTAGTTCTTGAAAAATGGGATTGCTTTCTTTTTTAAAAAAAATTTTTAAGAATCTTTTATATTTATTTATTTATTTAGTACAGAGTCTCGCTACACAGGTTGGACTCATAGGAGTACTCATAGTAATCCTACTGCCTCAGTCTCCCCGGCACTGGGATCACAGGCATGTACCACCGCGCCTGGTTTCAGTGGCCAGCACAGCTTGCTTGGGTCCCAGGGCCAACACAGCATGTGGTACTGGGGATCAAATTCAGGTCCTTCTGCTTGCCAGGTAGGCACTTACACCACTGAACTATCTCCCCATCCCTGGGATTACTTTCTTGAGTTTTGGCTAATTTATTATTAATGTATAGAAACTCTGAAGACTACTTTTTGTTCTTTTTTGAGACAGGGTTTCACCATGCAGTTCAGGTTGGCCTTGAACCCACACAATCCTCCTGCCTCAGCCTCCAGAGTCCTGGTATTACAGGAGCATGCATCACACCTGGCAAGAAATTCTAATGACTTTTATGTTGATCTTCTATGCTACAGCTCTAATGAATTCGTTTATTAGTTCAACTGTTTTTTTCAATAAAGTCGTTAAGTGTTTTTATATCAGATTGTGTTAGCTGCAAAGAGAGATAGTTTAATTTCCTTCTTCCCAGATCAGATGTCCTTCCTTTTTTTCTTTCTTTCTTTTGGTTCATTGCTCTAGCTAGGACTTCCTGAAGGACTTCTAAGGACAGAAACAGCCAACACTCAGTATGAGCCTTTTATGGTGGCATGCTATGCTACCTAATCATCACCCTTAGGCATAGAATGGAGTTGCTGGCTGTCTTAGTTACTTTTTACTCATTTACCCAACACCCAAAATGAAGGAAGGACAGGTTTATTTAGCTCACAGTTACTGGAGGTTTCAGTCCATATTTGGCTGGCCCAAGGCTGAGTGGTACATGGCAGAGAGCAGCAGTTCCTGGCAGTGGGACAGCAACAAAATGGTGACAAAAGTAATTGACCAACCAGGACAGCAAAGAGCAACAACACTAGTCTGTCTCTCTGTCTCTCTTTATATTCCATTCAGGCTCTCTGCCTCAGCCTATTCCCCTTAGGCTGCACCCATAATCCCAGAACTCAGACCCATAATCCTCAGTACTAAAACACATAATCCCAGTGGATCATGAGTCAAGTCTCAAACTCTAGAAGCCCCCGCCCCATGATTGCATGAGGCTTTGTCGGGGGGGACAGCTGGACATAAACCATAACACTGGGCAAAAAAAAGCATTTTCTAAGTGACCTTGTTTTGTTTTCCAGATGGTAAGGGTGGACTCAGTGGAGAGAGACCGAGTCTGTACCCTGGGTCAGTGCAAAAATGTAGTAAAAGGGCGTTGTGCAAAGTGTGTTTGTAAACGAACCACTGAAGCAGATTCAGACACCCTAAGCCAGGTAAGAGGGAAAACATCCAGGCATGGGGTATTCAGAAACCTTGAGCAGAGCACTGGCCTTCCCCCTAACATGTGGAACCAGTGCTGAGCCAGTTGTATATACTTTCAAAAGATGGGGTGACCTCTGCTGATGTCTGGGTTACAAACTAGAGCAGCATGTCATTTAATTAGAGAAGATAAAAGGACCAGTTATCCCCACAGACATATAGTCATCTCTATTTGACGTTAACTGGCTGGCTGTTCCCTTGTGATTTATACCCCGTAAGTCAGATTAGGGCATGGAATCCGTGTAACTGTGGGGAAAGAGAAAGGAGAGAAGTGGCTCAAGCCGTGCCCTTATGTAGGGACCAGAGAATGAGAGCCCAGCCAGCAGGTTACTCTGCAGTCACCTCTACTGCAATGGGACTGTCGGATACAGGACCGCTAGGAAAGGGCATGCAGGTGGTCTTCAGACAGACAAAATCGTAGAGAAAAAAATCATGTTATTTGCTCCCAGTAGCAAGAAAAGTTGCAGCAAGGACACCACCAGCTGAGCATCCCAGAGGAGACGGGAGCCCGCTGGAGCTGGAGGGTGGATCCCCACCCTCCCCATGGAGGAGACGGTGCTCAATGTGTGAACACCAGGAGAGGTTTTTTCACGGGGCTAAAATATACACATGTAGCATAAAATATACTTTTCTTATGGCACTGGGGCCTGAACCCAGCACCATTATCTGGAGCTCCATCCCCTGCCCTTTCCTTATCTTTTATTTTGCTCACTTGCCCAAGTTGAGCCTGTGGGAAGGGAAACTCATCGTGTCCCCAAGGGAGATTTCTCAGCCTAAACACCTTAAATCCGGTCACTTGGCTACACCTGGATTTTCGCTTATACCATAGCACCGCCTCTCCCTAGCCCGGAGCAGATTTTATTACTGTCGTGAACCATGGAGGGCTCTGCAGGCAGCAAGATAGCAGCAGGTAGCGTAGCTCCCTACCTCTTATGATGAACAGTGTTACCGTTACTATTATTATCGTTGTTATGTGTGTTACTGGAGATTAAACCTGCAGCCTTTACATTGAGCTACCTACCCAGGCTTTTATTTCTTTTTCATTTTGCAACAGGATTTTGGTAAGTCACCAAGTTGCCCAGGCGGGTCTCAAAATCAGGATATTCCCACCTCAGCTTCCCAAAACTCTTGGATTGCAGCATAGACCATCATACTCATCTATGAATGGTATCATTTTATAATCAGAAACTTTCTCAGAACTTGAAATCAATTATGCAATTGTTTAATGTATGGAAAAAAGGCTTGAATATATGAAGACACCAAAATGTGACAGTTTTATAGAAATTTTTAGTTTGTGTCTACATATTTTAGTGTTCTTTCAGTCTCTCTCTCTCTCTCTCTCTATATATATATATATATATATGTATATATATATAAAATATATACATATATATATACATATTTTTTTTCACAGTACTGGGGATTGAACTCAGGATCTTATGCTTGCCAGGCAAGCACTTATTCTACTGACCTATCTCCCCTACCCTCTATACTTATTTTATTTCATGGTAAAATTATTAATATGAAACACTCTGTAAGAGCTCTCATCAGAATTTCTTTATACATGTATACTTATGTACTATTTATATGCCTATATAAGTAATACTGACTGTTTCATTTTTTTGCAGGACTAGGGTTCAAACTCACGATCTTGCACTTGCCAGGCAGGCACTTGTGCCACAGAGCTATCTCCCCAGTCCCAATATTGACAATTTTTAATAACACCAAAAAGCACAGAGACAAGTAAAGAGCAATATTGCACCAAAAATACTAATTTGAAATGAACAACTAACATTTTGATCTGCTTGCTTCCAGGGTTAAAAAAAAAAAGAGTGAAACATTGGTTTTTCAGTCCCACTCCCATCCCTCCCTTATTTCATAGAGTAGCCCCAAATCATGACTGAGTGTGAAGGTTTGCCTCTATGCGTCCGTGTAACATCTCTCTACCTACCCACCTACCCACCTAATCACTTGTATTTCTTGCTAATTCTACAGAGACAAGGACGCAAAGGAGTTCTTCCCTGAGTGAGGCACTGGTCATGCCTCGATTAAAGCTCATGTAAGTGAAGTTCCTTTGTAATGAAGTCAGTGGAGTTAAATTAAAAAAAGGAGGGGGACTCAAGAACCCTACAAAAATACAGTTGATGGGAACCATATGTCTGAGTGGCCATGTTCCAATAAACTAGGCAAGTGCACAGATGTTCTGGTCTTAAATTCCTCCTAACTCCTACTTTGTGCATAGGGTAACAAGAGGTAAATAGGACGGGCTTTTTTTTCACTAGTCACACTAGTCCCTAGTGTGTCTGTCTCTGCTCAGCTCCCGGATGAACAGTCACCCATCATTGGCTGGCCTTCAAAAGGAGACGCTGCCTGATAATAAGTGCTTGTGTCTGACAATAATCACTTACACTTGCTGACTGGTGGAGTAATCCTTCAGTCAGCGTGATATTTCAGTCAGCAAGGCTTTCATCTACAGCTGAGGAAGAAAACCTTAGCTTTATCTACAGTCGAAGGAATTTTAGGTATCCGCCAGAAGAGGCCAGGAGTGTTCCTTACAGGCAGGAGTTCCTGAAAGTGAAGCTGATGCAGACCCTGTCAACCCAGTTGCTCTCAAAGCTGTTAGGTTAGAATCACTGAGAGCTTAGAAAACAATTCCAACCCACCAAAACTCTAATTTAATCCACACAGGGTTGAGTTTGGGTCTTCATGTTTTTAAAACTTTCCCTGAAGACAGAAAAGGTCAAATACTGTGTGATTTAACTTTTGTGAGGCAACTCAAGTAATCTGATTCATACAGATAAGAAGCAGAATGATGATTTTCAGGGGCTCGGGGAGGCAGGATGGAGAACGATATATCCCTTAGTGCATAATGGATACAGAGTTGGGGAAGAGGAAAGAGTTCTAAGGATGGGTGGAGGCAGCTGTTGTGCAACAATACAAGGGTGCTTAATGTCACTGCACTGAACTGAATTGGTTTTAGGATTAAAATGGTACCTTGCAATCAGGTGTGTTAGTACAGGCTCATAATCCCAGCACTCTGGGAGGCAGAGGCAGAAGGATCACAATTAATCACAGATCCTCATAATAGAAATATGAATCAAAATGTGACAAACCATGAATCAAAAACTGCCAGGAGTAAAAAGGGAAATACTGCTACAATAATAATACAATATTCAATATCCTACTTTCAATAATGGACAGAACAGCCAGACAGAAGGTGCGTAATAAAATAGAAGACTCAGCACGCTGAACCTACAAACATATATAGATCTAACACACATATGTAGAATATTAGCCAACAAAAACAAACACATATTTTTATCAAGTGTACCTGGGACATTCTCCGGGACAGACCATATGTTGGGCTACATTGGTTTCCATATACTTAAAAAGATCAATGTTCTACAATGTATCCTCTCCCACCACAATGAAATGAAATTAGAAACTAATAACAGAAGAAAAAGTGGAAAATTAACAAATTTGTGGGAATCGTTACATACTCTTAGCTGATGGGTCAGTGTATCAATTCGCACAATTCTGGAGGCTGCAAAATCCAAAATCAAGATGCTAACAGAGCCTCTTTTTGGGTCCTCCTTTCCAAGATGACAAAAAAAGAAGGAACAACGCTTGTGCCAAAAAAGGGCTGCGGTCATGTATGGCCTATTCACTGCACCAACTGCACCCAGTGCCTACCCAAGGACAAGGCCATCAAGAAGTCTGTCATTGGGAACATAGTGGAGGCCGCTGCCTTCAGGGACATTTCCAAAGCAAGTGTCTT
>PVKN010033529.1:0-12014 GCA_004027915.1 Capromys pilorides
ATGACCACAGGACAGTTGCGTGTGTCCAGTTAGAGAGGCTCCATGAGAGTCAGTGTGCAGATGGTGTTACACAATTTCCTTTTTAGTCACTCAGATCCTGGGCCAGAAGGACACGGTCTGAAAGTGTCCACTGCCTATGTTCCTCATCTCTCGCTACAATCTGGGGGAGTTGTTTGGAGACAGACACAGTGAGAGCTATACAAAGAGAGAAGTGCAGTGCAGACCTAGAGATGGCCCTGCTGAAGTACTCTGAGTCTCTGGGTCCACTCTCCAACTAGATTAGCTATGAATAACCTAGTGGTTAAATAAGCAGAGTAAGATCAGGACTAAGGGTGTGTACGCTGTGCTGGTGTTCTCAGTTTACAACTCACCTGCAGGGTGACACAGCTGGGGCAGCTGCTGATAGTTCTTCAAACAAGCTGTCCTTATTCACTGGTGGGTAGGAAGAGGGGCTCCTTAATAGGGGTCCCTTAATAGAGACCCCAGTCTGGCTAGTGTAAAGAAATATGGGGGCTGATGGCAGAGCTCAAGGGTAGAGCATTTGCCTAAGGTGTGAAGCTCTGGATCTGATTCTTAGCCCCTCAAAACAAACAAATGCTGAACTACTATGTATGACATGTCAAACATGACAGTGATGAAAGTGTCATTGTGCAATCCAAATACATGTGAAGCTGTGTGCACTCTTGGGTGCTCTTTTGTTCGTTGCCTGGTGTGATTTTTAAAAAAATTTTTTGGTACCAAGAATCAAACTCATGACCTCACACTTGCCAGGCAGGTGCTGCACCACTGAGCTACATCCCCAACCCTTCTGTGGTATGCTTAAAGAGGGCATTATCTGAAAGGAAGTCCCCTCTCAGATAGGCCACTGAGGACTTCCTTTCACTGAGGTTCTTTAAGCCTTCTATTCTGAGTTACCCCAGCATCCCTTACCCCTTCCCTTACTCCTTCCTTTCTGTTTTAGAGCCTCTAGAAAAATAGAATAATAGGGTGTGTGTATGTGTGTGTGTGTGTGTGTCTGTGTGTGCGTGCGCACACGCGCGAGTGCACATACACACAGAGCACGCATACAGCGGAGCAGATCCCTCCCCCGTCTCACCTTTTGCTCTCTTCAAGCCTACAACTCAGGTTGGAGAGGGTCCTGTGCTTTACTGATTCGAACGCAGCTCTCATCCAGAAAAGCCCTCGGAAACATCTCCAACTGGTGTTTAAGCTGGGCTTAACCCAGTCGAGCTGATACATAAAATTAATCATGATGTTTGTTTTCTCATGTATGTCTTTCATTCCTCTATATATGCTTAAATGGTGTACCATTTTTGTGTCTGTTAAGAGTTAAAGAAAATTATACTAATATATGTCTCTTTCAGTGTTCACTTCTGCACTTTCCATTGTATATATGAGTTTTACTAACATAGACTATTTATTTATTATATAGTATTCCATTGGATGATACAGTAGAGTGCATTTATGCACCCTCTCTTATTAATATATATGATTTTTTTTTTTGCCAGACCGGGGTTCAAACTCACGACCTTGCACTTGCCATTCACGCACTTGTGCCACGGAGCTATCTCCCCAGCCCCCAATATATGTGATTTTTTAAAAAAATCATTTATTTATTTGATATGGGGTCTTGCTATACAGTTCAGACTCATAGTAATCCTCCTGTCTCAGCCTCCTCAGTGCTGGGATTACAAGCATGTCCCACCGTGCCCAGTTTTGGGGCCAGGCTGGGTCACACAGCATGCAATATCAGGGATCAAACCCGGGTCCTTGCGCTTGCCAGGCAGATGCTTAGACCACCGAGCTATCTCCCCAGCCTCCATCTCATTAATAGACTTCTAGGTTACTCCTAATAGCCAAGGTTATTTCAATGTTTTGCTGTCTCATAAAATTTATTGTGACCATTTCTCCTCATCTTTTTGTGACTATCTTGGAATTTCTGAAAGTGGAATATTGAGCTCACAATGTAGGCATGTTTTCAACTGTATTACTCATTGCCATGTTGCCATCTAAAATAGTTTTACACACTTGTGGATTCATTCTGGTCACCAACACCCACAGCTTCTTACTTTTTAGTGGCTTTGGCCATCATGTTGCTTGAAGACAATGGACATACCTCCCCTGAAACCTCACAAAATGGGGCACGTATGCTTCAGGATGTGCACCCCCATCCTGTTGCCTGCAGGTCAAAAGCCAGGATCAGCTAACTGGAGAACTATAGTCTCTGCTTTGGGGACAAAGTGGCACATGCCATGGCCTTGCTCGATCTGCCAGGTCTGTTGACAGGAACCCCGGGAGAACGTGAGAGCGAATCTTGAGAGGTTAGGCCAAGGAAGATGAACCGCAGGCTGCTCCAGAAGAACTTCCACACATGAACCATTCATCTGTGTTTCTCAGGACCCAATCCTGTGGCAAGAATGTTACCAGTCCTCATAGTTTTCTTGACAGTTGCAGACAGTGGTAGTCTATGGTGACAGATGGGACAAGTCTGCTGCCACATACACAGCAGCTCTAGATATCTTTGGCTGCTAGAGCACTTCCTCTATGGCTTCCTTCAGTTAGGCGAAGATGCAGAAACAAAATCTCTGTCCATTGTCAGCATCTGGATAAGGTTTTCTATAAATACTCGAGGCAGACTAATCCACTTCAGGCCTTTGGGGAATCAGGTGTTGCCATCATATTAGGAAGAGGTGACAAAGGGACCGCTCATCATCTGCCTTTGATCAGAATCTGTGTAAGTCTTCATTCTTCCCTGTCTCCCATGCTCATGATCTCCAGGTACAGAGCTGACCATCGCATGGGTCATCCCGTGAGCCAATGGTCATCATTTTCATTTAGCCACCTGTGCCCAGGATTCCCCTGTTCTCCACCTACCTGTCACTTAGATGGCTTGAAGGCCGAGAGCTCCTCAGCCAGAAGTGAGTAGGAATGACAGAGGAGGTGAGGTTGAAAGCACCCAGCAGGGCTGGTCATGCAATGAAGCACTTCCTCAACGCAGAAACGAGGGGTTGCTTCCCTTGTTTAACCTCACGCTTCCTCCCTCAAGTCTATGCTTCTCTGTGCATTTACTCTCTGCCACCCACTCTGTGCCTATTTCTATAGATAACAACAGTTGCAGCGCTATTATTAGCTAAACTTTCATGTGTACAGTGGCAGAGCTGACTGGATGCTCACTAATTCCATTTTTTCCAGCCTGTGTACCAAGGAAAGCAATTCGATTTTTCAACTTCTCTTGCAATTAGATGGGGTTCAGGGCAGCGCAGGCCAGGTGACATGCGCAGCTTCTGGGCCTGGCGCAATCCTCTATTCCTTCCTGTCTTTCTTTTCCTTCTATAGCCACTGTGGGGGATATAGGCTGAGACCATGGCAGAGTCTGAATCTCCAGGTCTCTCTTCAAGTGAAACTCTCTGACCCACAATGATCTGTGATATAAATGAAACATTAGCCTTCTACTAGACTCTTGGTACTTTTTTTTAACAGTAGCTTGTCTGGTTCTTTCTAATACAATTATTTACTATATGATAGGTCCTGGACACATAAAACCTTATTACATACCCACAATCCTAGGAGACAAGCTCACTACTAGTATCTGTTTACAGATGAGGATGTAAAGATGTGTATAAAGGCTCACAACCAGGACATAACCAGCTCAAATTGCAAATCTTAGGCTGATCGTGGTGACACACACCTGCAATCCCAGAACTTAGGAGGGTGAGGCAGAAGAATTTTAGCAAGCTCCAGGTCAGCCTGGTACACACAGCAGTATCTCATCTCAAATAAATAAATAAATAAATAAATAAATAAATAAATAAATAGATAGATAGATAGATAGATAGATACCACAGGAGTCTGGTGCTCAGATCCCTGTGCTCAGCCTTCTTGCTCTGTCCATAACTGAGATCATCTCTCTGCTGGATTCTGGGCAAAGCCAAACATAGCCAATGGGTTGTGAGTAGCTCACTGTCATGGTGACACCAGTGGTTTAGGAATGGGATCAGCTCTCAGCTGTGCACCCTGTACACTCTCCACAGGAATAAGACAGTCTCCATGAATAGACTTTTTGACCGTCGTTTCTTTCTTGTGTGCTATCCTAGCCCCCTTTGTGGGTGAGTCTGCACAGGAGATTAACTGATAACCGATTTAGAGGGAAAAGCAGACCTGAATATTGATGCTACAAGGTAAAGCCTCTCCTGGTGGCTTTCCCCATCCTTCTTGGCAATATCTCCAGTGCTGAATCACAGAGTCGGGGAGAGCTCTGCTTGTCTCCTAGCCCAGACTCAGGGAGCTGGTGAGCCCTCTATGAGCTTGGGAGGTGAGAAAAAGAAATGGCTGAAGATTTGTGTTTGTTACCTTCCTAACTCTTGCTGTTCAGTCCATTCCTGATTGCCATGTTCCTATCTCAGGTGAGCAAACAGGTTTAGAGCACCCTGCTCAAAATCACAAGTTCCTGAGAGGGTAGGATGTGAACTCCAGTCTCCCCACCTGTGTAGTCCCTTCTTTCAACATTCTTCCCCTGTGACCCCTTTTCAGCTTGTGTTTCAGAGGGCATTTGGAACTTCCTCATCCTTACAACATTTAATTTTTCTAAATAATCATTCGCCATTACTTTTCCTCTACACTAGCTGCCCTTTGTAGTTCTAATTATTCAGAGAGGAGTCGTATCCTTGTGAGGACTGAGTGCTGCTTTGCAAAGTTGATGACACTGAAAAACAAGATCAGCCATACTTGCCCCCCAAAGAGCCCATCCCCCCGAGGGAGTCTGCTGACCAACTGTCAAGGTGATTAGTATAGAAAGAGTTTCTCTTGAGCTTTGTATACAAGGTTTTCGTGGAGCTTGGAGTTTGCATCTGCTTGAAGAACTTTCCTGCTGCTAGGAGATGAAGGAATATTAAAACCTTCCCTGCAGGTGCCAAGCAGGTACAGCAGGTTCTGGATAATTCGATTCACATTTCTTGAACTCTCAGGGCAAAAATACAAGTCTATCTTGCAATACTGATTCAGCATAATGGCAATACTCCTTGAGGGAGCGCTTGGGATAATCCTTGTGATTATTTAAAAGACAAATGATAACTTTGGAAGGGTGCCTTAAAACCAGTGGTTTACAGGACAATTTTTAAAACTGTATCCTGTCTACAAACTATAGAAGTAGCCTCAAGGTCTCTGATTTGCTGCTCAGGACTTTTTGTGGTCCCAAAGAGCAGGGGGAGGGCTTCTTTGAAGCATCTCTCTTTCCCTAAAGGCTAAGTGCTCCTGGAGCTGGTCTGTGGTTATGATTCTTTTTCCCAGATATCCCCCCAGGAAACTGAGGCACAGCCCAGCAAGGAAGGCAAGCACTGGCAGGTGCTCCCAGGCTCTGGAGAGCTTTGTCCCAGGCCATTATATATTCTTCGGGCCCATTAATCTCCCCCAAAAATCTTTTACTCCATCTCTAAAACTGCCTACAATCCCCCACTTTTTCTCCTACGAGGTTGTATTTAAGCATCAACTGCCTGGTCATGCCTTCAGTTTCATATTTTGTGTGACACCCATGAGCTTGCAGTTAATAAATTTTTATGTGTTTTCCCCTCTTAATCTGTCTATTGTTAGCTTATTTCAGCACATTGAGGGAAAGTATGAACTTTCTTACAAATAGATAGAAGTGGAGCAGCTTTGGGTGGAGGGAGTAGGAGACAGGGGCCAGCCCTGTCTGTGGTCCCTTTCTGTCCCCACCGACTGCTCAGAACACAGCTTTAAAAGCACAGGCCTTTCCTTGGCACAAGTGCCTGCCTGGCAAGTGCAAGGTCGTGAGTTCGAACCCCAGTCCTGCCAAAAAAAAAAGCACAGGCCTCTTTGAACTCATTGTTTAGCAGATGAGAAAAACAGGCTCAGGGAGGTGAAGTGGCTTAGCAAAGACCTCAAATATGGGTGCAGGAGGGAGGTAGAGAAGGAACGAGTTCTGTGTGTAGAACTGACTCTCCCTTTTTAGGGTACAGTTCTTGGTAGAATTCAGGTTGGACAATGGCTTTCCCAGGCCCCAAGTTTCCTAAGGCCCTGTCCAGGAGTTTCCTCCAGGCTCTGGTTGCACTGTTTGTCCAGTTGAACCCCCAGCTGGGAACTGGCTCACGTCTGAGAAGCTGTCTTTAGATGGGGTGCCGCCCAGCTGTATAATCAAACATTAGGAGAGAAACAAGAAATCACAGCGTGGAATTACATCCAGAGCTCTGAGCAGCTTCTCAGGTCAATAAATCACATTCTTTCTCCAAGAAGAGCAGGCCAGGAGGACCTCCAGACAGCCCACACTCCAACTGCTTCAAGTAGCAGTCACAGTGTACAGACTGAGTCCACAGGTGTCCCAGTAGACATGACAGTGGGTTCTGTGTCCTAAAGATGATAACAGAGCCCTGGGGTCCTGTATCTTGCCCCTTTTCTGAATTGCAGGCTCCCTTCCAGGCTCCTGACCAGCATGGTGCTGACTGAGGCCCACTGAGGACTTTCAGGGCTTTTCCTGGATGCCTCTCTAAAGTGTCTAATTTTAATGAAGAAATCTTTCATCTGCCATCCCTTTTCCAGGAGACAGGTTTGGAAGGAATTTTCACAAGTCACTAAGGCCCTTGGAAATGTGCTTTCTGGTGGAAAATGTAAGGCTGTAAGACATCCACAGAGATGTTCTCACTGGGATGGGGGTGAGGCAGCATGAGGAGGAAATAAAACACTCAGAAAATCTGCATCAGGAGCCAAGAGGTGGAAGGACGCAGAGGTGCAGCCGAAGGAGGACAAACATTCAATTGGAATTATGCAAAGGATAACTCAGCCAGAGAACAGAGTCCTCTCGGGGGAAATTATATGCAGCTCTAAGAAATGCTGGAGATAGGAGGGTGTTGCCTGGGAGGGGTGGGAGACAAGCAAAACGGCTTTCAGCACTGGAATAAAGGAGAGTTGGTACACACACAACATCCACAACAGAAAAAAAATCTCAAATTTATCTCCTCTGGAGCTTTTTGAGCAAACAAAACAAAATGCTAAATTGTAAAATCTGTGGAGATGGAGCCACAGGTCTGGGCTTGTGTCTGTGAATGGGAGTATACTCAGACAAGCCCCTCTGGAGGTGAGGTGAGGCCCAGAGAGAAAGCCTTCATTGCACATTCTCATGATTCCCACTTATTTTCCATATGTCTGTCACCAGGAGAGTATCTTTCCTTGTTCCATCTCCAGGAAGCTCCACAGCATTTCCACTGGGCCTCGTGGTACATTCATTGTGATATCACATGGGTCTGTGGTGCCATCTTGGTAGGAATGCCATTTGGTAGGAACACCATTTGGTCTTTCTCCTAGGTGCCCTCAAGAAAAAAACTGAGTGAATAAGTTATAAGCACATATGGAGGAAATTGGCAGGTGGGCCCATGGAATTTAAATACCAGCATAAGCCAGAAAATAGGGTGAGAGGTTAGAGAGGCACAATTCATGAACTACTCTAAAAGGCCTGTCAGAAAGTGGCAAGTGAGAGTCATGGGGGTTAATGGAGGTTGGCTGAAACAAAGTGGCCTTCTAGGATAACTAAATCTATGGAAAGTATCCTTCAAGGCTGCTGAGCGTGGGGACTTGGAGTTGTCAGTGATTTGGAGTAGGTTTTTACAAGCCTATGAATTGACTCTCAGTGGACATGAAAGCATATCCCCTCAGGTGGCGATGAATAACGTGCCTTTTCCTGCCTCTTTCTGCTGCACCAGTCCAAAGCAGCTAGTGATGGGGGAGTGAGGAAGGGAGAAAGCTAACATAGTTCTGTAAGTTTTGGATACAAACATCAGTCTGAATTGTACACAACTAGCATTTTCAATGCACTTCTGTTAACCCAGTGTCTGCTAATGAGATACTACTTGTAGATGTAAAATGTTTAGGATGTTGTCTACACTATAACCCAAGGGAAAAAAGAAACTGTAATTTGCGGCTGTTGCTAAGAGTGATAACCTTATTAACTAATGGGATTCATTGATGAACTGCTGCTAACAAAACATGGTTTGCAAATCTGTTAGCCTAAACCCTGCAATGGAGCTACTGTTAGATTCAGTTCTCCATTCCCGCATCCCAAGGGAAGTTGTAGAACTATTTCTCATTTAAGTAACCTTCATCTTTCAATATTTTTTATTGCTTCAACTAATAGGTTAACACTAAGTTAGGAGCTTCTCCTGATGGAAATTGAATCAACCTTGGTAAAGAGTTCAAGGAGAAAAGCAATTCCACTTAAAAAATGATTTTTTTATGAAAGGGGTAATGGGAAAATGTGCAAGTTCACTGAGCACTAAAATGAATGGAAGATTTTAGAGATCAGAAGGCAAGACCCATCCATGCTCGTTGTGTGCGATGACATTTTAAACTCCTAGAATGGAGCAATATCTCTTTCACAGTGATTTACGTCGTGTGTGTGAAATTCTCTTTCCTGGCAACTTGCCCGAGAAAATCAACCCCGTTCTGGTCTTAAGAAATAGTTTCGCTGCTTCCATTCTTTGGGGAAAGCCCCCCAGACCCCAGCAGGTCATCATCTGAGCCTCAGTTAAATAAACCCCTGTAATTCCTGGTTTCCCCAGGAAGGGTGCCCAAACATTCCTTCAGCTCTGGGCTCCAGAGAGGCTGTGGTCACACCCTATTATTTTGCTAAGTCAGAAGCCCAGAGACTGTGACAGCATGCTAAGTTAGGGTCTGAAATGGGACCTTGCTGAGCAACCGCTGAACAGTCCTGCCTCTCCGCTTTCCCCAGCCGTGGCCCTACACTACCCCGTGGTTTTAGGCCTCAACAAGGCCAGAGGGTGATGAATGTGAGCAAACTGAGGCACAGCCTCCGTCACAGACACCTTGCCAAACACACCAAGCTTGTGCAGGAACGGTGTGCAGCTTCATCTCCTTTGAGCAAGCAGTGTGCCATGGAGCTTGCCAAGGTGTCCTAGGACAAAGATGTCCTCAAGTTCATCAAGCAAAGGGGAGTGGGGACACATCTGGGCCAAGAGGAAGCTTGAGGAACTGAGCAACGTGCTGGCTGTCATGTGGAAGGCAGCTGCCAAGAAGGGCTGAGCCCCTCTGGAATAAAACTTTGCAGAAAGTAAAAAAAAAAAAAGTCTAGTCTCTAGTGTATTTTGTGGCTTCAGAAAAGTGAACCCACTTCCAGTTCAGGCCTGTGGCTTCTGAGCCACTGCCTTCTTTGGCAGTTAAGGAACAGGGAGCAAAAAGGGAGTAGTGCGCATGCAAAAGCAGGTTCACCGGGGGACACACGGGTGCATCAGCTGCAAACGACACTCACATGCAGGCTGGCTGGTCTCATCCCCATATGAGGCTGGTCATTCACACTCAACAACCACCTTAATCCAGGGCAGGATGTCATCATCCCTCATGGAGCAACCCCCTTTCTTCCTAGGACTGAAACACTTCAGGTGACAAAAAGACATTCAGCTTTGACATTAAAGAAAAGAAAATACAGCACTTGTGAGGATTTCTTCAAGTGGCACCATTTGCAAAACTACAATGAGAACAAGCACAGAAGCAAGCTGGGTTTTGGGGTTGTAATCTGTTAGAGGGCAGCAGAGTAGAAGGCATCCAAAAAGCCAGGGGAGGGAGAGCACTTGTAGCTGGCTTCCTATAGGGCTGTGTCAGGAACTTCCTGGATCCATGAAAATGGTCAGTCACCCATTTGGACCTGTGCTGATGAAGAGAGGGGGCTATGAGCTTGGAAACGGCTATGTTGGAGGAAGGCAAATTGAGAGGTCCATACTTTCTGAGCTTATTTGTAAGCACACCAAGGGCAGATCGTGAGCAGCCTCAGGAAGGCTTGTATCCCATAGCCCCCTAAGAGGGACTATCCCTGCCATCCCCTCACTGCAGAGCACACTGGCATGGGACAAGTTTTCTGCTCTTCACTGAATTGTTTCCATGAAGAAACTAGTGGCCTTTGTCAGGATCACTAGTCACTGGGGAGAGGACTGAGGTCACTGAGTAGTAGTTTACAGGCCAAAGTTAAGGCAGGATCAAAACCCAGCAGCAATCATGACCGCCAATCTGGAGTCACAAGCCACCAACAGGAGCAATGCTCCAGATTCAGAGGAGAGTTATGGGGACCAAGAGGAGCACTATAAGGTATTTTAGTCTTCCTGACAGGAGGGCATCCCTCTTTTCCCTAGGGATGACAGATGAGGTAGGAGAGACTGTCCCAAGATGATCCAGAACTGGACACTTCTCTGAGCTCTGATCAAATCTCTCAGTCCTTCCGTGCAATATGCTGCACCTCTGTAGTCACAGCTGCAGCGGAAGGTCAGGAAGAGGTGTGCTCTGCGGGAAACGTGGGCACCCCAGCAAAGCTCTTCACCTGGGTCTCCAGCCCGCAGGCTGGCCGCCAGATGGGAGGGCAGTAGGCTGCTATTGAGAGCGGCCTCCAGGCAGGGGCAGCGCAGGGAGATGATCAAGCTACACAGCTCATGCAGGTTCCATACTTTATTAAAAATAGAGGAATGAGGGCTGGGGAGATAGCTCAGTAAGAAGCATAAGGGCCTGAGTTCAATCCCCGGTTCCACAAAAAACAACAACAAAAATAGAGGAATGAATGCTTTTGATGGCACAAATATGAAAATCTCATTATCTTGCTATCTTGAAATTTAGAAATCATCTTGACTCTGACTTACACCCGTGATACATTGTACTAAAAAGCCATCATTCATTAAAAATGAAAATGAAAACCAATCCCAAAGAATTAAAATAATTAGGACCTGGAGAATTTAATTTCTATGTAGTATACATATGTGACTGTAGCGTACCTACTACTGGTTTTGAGAATATATTAAAAACAGAAAGCCAAGTGGGCTGGGGAGATAGCTCCATGGCACAAGTGTCTGCCTGGCAAGTGCAAGGTCATGAGTTCAAACCATGGTCCTGCAATAAATAAATAAATAAATAAATAAATAATAAATAAATAAAACCGGAAAGCCAGACCTCTAAATAACGAATACATTGAACCAAATGAAAAAGTTATAAGCAATAGCAACAACACTTTGAAAAATTCAAAGTACACTTTGATGCAGTGTCTTCTACTGCATGGTCTCTACACGAAAACACTGCATTATAAAAATGGCTACAACCCCCGAAGAACATGCTATTCTTACAGCCTGCTTGTTACAAATGTGAAATTTGTAAGTGTAAGCAGTGCGGATAGTGGGTGCTCACACACAGATAATGTATCTGTATGAACATGGTGTGATGAAATTAGAGAATAAATAACTTTAATAAACTACATTGTCAGGCACAGGAGGAATATAATTCGCGTCGTTCTGGACACAGCATATCTCCCCTGTTTTCTGTACCTTAGTGTAATGCCTATTTGCATTTAACCTAGTTATCTTATGTTTGCATGCTCTGCAAACCAAATTACAGAACCAAATTGCCCATTACGATTTCCCATTATGTGACACAATTACATAGGAACGCTGAGGTGAGAGGCTTGTCCCAATATTAGGAAACACTGATTGCATCATACTTATAAAGAACAAAAATTAAGGACAAACTCTTTCCCCAGGTGACAGGCTTATGGCTCTTCCTCTCCATTGTAAAAGCCACTCTCTATTACAATGAATGTATTCACCTCTGTCTAATCTGCAAAATTAGATCCATCAGTATTTTTTTTTTTAAATCTAGTGCCTCAAACTACACTATTTTCTAAGTGAGAAATCCTGAACACTTTTTAAAGTTGTTTCAGGATCCCATTGCATCCACTGTGTCCACAAAAGTTGAAAGCATGACTTTTCAGGTAATGCACATACCTGCAGCTCACTTGGCAGGCCCCTCGTGCACACATGCCCAGCACAAACCACTGATGCACAAATGTTTGCTGAGTGATCCTTCTCTTAAGTTCTCTTCCTAATTACAGAAGCATCTAGGCACCTGTGCCCGCTCACGGCTCCTTTCTGAACATTCAATTAGAAGGGAGAAAAGATCATCTAGGTAGAAGAAAAGGAACAGAGTCAGCCCAATTTTCTTCAGGGATGAGGAGATGACCTGTTCAT
>PVKN010033530.1:0-12023 GCA_004027915.1 Capromys pilorides
TGTGAGAAACCTAAAGAGTAAATAAATTTTAAATGTACATTAAATATTGTGAAGTGGAAAGAAATTGTTCCAAAGGAAAAAAGAAGTAGGATGTGAAAAAAGGAAAGGAAGGAAGGGAAAATTTAAAAATCCAAGTTAGTTATACTACTAGTGTATCTTCATTACAAAGGAAGATTTGTGCTAATATCAGTTGGAGAACACTTTATGCCTTTATCTTGTGCTCTGAGTAACTACTTTAAGGATAATATGTAAGATATCAATTATTGTCATTCTTCTATTACTTTGTTACAAAATGCTGTCTTCCTTTTTTTCTATAAAATAAAAAATGAATCCCTGGTTGCTGGTAATGTCCATGTTGCAATCAGAAAAAAAGGCAGCCTGAGGATAAAGCCAATTCAGAAAAGTAAAAAGTTATCCAGGCACAGGGGTGCACACCTGTAATACCAGCACTTGAGAGGCTGTCATAAAAGGATTGCTGTATGCTAGAGGCCAGCCTTGGCTAAAAAGTGAGTTCAAAACCAACTTGAAATGCATAGTGAAATCCTGTCTCAAAAAGACAAGATTAGAGAGGTAAAATAGCTGAAAAAACAAAACATACCCTGGAAAACATACCCTAGAGGTTTTACAATCTGGCAGTCAAACTTTTATGTAATTCAAGAACTCCTCTCTTTGATTATGTCAGCATTTTTACTCTCAAATAAAGATATGCTGAGTGGTATGAAGAGGCTGAAATTTAGGAATCTCAGAATTACTATTCTAGTCTTATCTATTTACCAAGCAAACTTTCCTTGTTTGTCCTCTTTTTATTTCATTCATGTGACAAGCATATTGGTTGGTGCTACTCTCACCCACAACAGGTATTCTGGCATCAGTAAAGCTTCAGCCACACCAGGACTATGCTGAACCAGTTTGGGTATTTCTTACCCAAGTTGACACAACCAGGTAACTATCACAATCTACTCCTTCTCAACTTGAAACTCAGATACATTTCCTCAAACCCTACTTAGTCTCAAGATACAAGGACAATTTCATAATTACATGTAACATGTTACAGCTGACATGCATGCAAATAGAAATGCACTGATTTCCTCCCCAGAATAAAAGACAAGTTTTGTTTGGGTGATACTTCCAATATTTCATAACTGAAATATGTTCATAACTGAACATAGCATAGGTTTAACAATACTGAGTAACCAAGCTAAGTCTTTCAAAATCATATTACATAGAAAGCATATTAGGAAAAAATATTACAATTGAAGTCCTGATTTCTGTAACTGGTAAGGGGGACATAGCTGATGTTTACAACTATATTCTTCTACCAAACATTCTGTATTCCTTTGGTTTTCAGAAAACACCTCAACAAGTCTTAGTTCTTTCCCTAGTAGGGTTAACCTAACTAAGCTTTATTCCTGAAGGTTCTGGACCAATTGTCATTTTATCTGGATTGTGCTGTTGTAGTTTCCTAGTGATTGACCTTACTAACAGGGCATGGCAATACTAAGAGTTGACATAAGGGATTTCTGCACTCTAGGTATATTCTTCCTTTCCTCTATTGTGGAGTAACAGTCAAATTTCCCCTCCATAGTCAGATAACTAAACTTTCCAACACCATAACTCCTTTGTAAGCTTGCTTATTCAGAGGTATGAAGAGAGGAAAATGACCAGGAGGAAATGTTAACTTCCAGTGCAATAGAATAATGATTGTGCTTTTCAGTTGCAAGCTTTTTTGTCCTCTGGAACTAAGACTTCTAGGACAGCAGAGTATAAGGTCATTGTAATGGGAAGAAAAAATTTTGATAGAGGATTACTAAGGGTAATGGTCAAAGGTACCATTCCCACTTCTTCCTCTTTATTATTGGACCTATGAATTCTGGATGTGGAAGACAGTACCATGTAGTGGATGCTGATCCAAAACACATACAGGATTTTGAAGAAACTTATCCCACCCATGCACGCCACTACAACCTAACTGGCACTGTAGCCGCGTCTTCCAAAGATCGCTCCACCACTCTCCAGCAGGGATTAGTATGAAGGAGCTGACATGGATGTGAGAGAGAACCTGTCTTAAAAAGACAGAAAAACTAGGCCTACTAGGTATTGTGCTTCTTCTTTGGTTATAGGGGAAACCAGATACAACAACTTATCTTTTACCTTAGAAATGATACCTCATACCACTGCATCCCTAGACATTTCAGTGAATTAGGAGGACCTTGAAATTTAGTTGGATTTATTTCCCATTCTTTACCTTTAAAAGGCTTTTCTATCAAATCCAGAGTTGATTCTGCCTCCTAAACATGTGGCCCAATCAGCATATCAACAAGGTAGTGCACCAATGTGATATCTTCTGGAAGAGAAAGCCAATGAAGATTTCCATAAATTAAGTTGTAGCACAAGACTGGAGAGTTAATATAACTCTGAAGTAGAAGACTGAGGTTGTATTTCTGGTGTTGACATCTGAAAAATTGTTTGTGATGGGCCTCATGGATATATATCATAAGAAGACATTTTCCAAATCAACAGCTGCATACCAAGTACCAGGAAATGCATTAAGCTGCTCAAGCAAGGATACCACAGCTAGTGCAGCAGCTGAATTGATAGTCATCACAGAGTTCAGTTTACAATAACTCACCATCATTCTCCAAGACCAATTCGTCTTCTCCACAGGTCAAATAGGAAACTTAAATGGAGATTGGATAGGAACCACCACCCTTGAATCCTTCAAATCCTTGATAGTGGCACTAAGCTCTTAAATCCCTCCAGAGATATACTATTGCTTGTGTTTTACTATTTTTCTGGGCAAAAGCAACTCTATGGACATTCCAGTCATATGGCCCTCACATTATAAGTTAAGGAACCAATGAGAGGTTCTACCAGGAACTGAGTATATTTATCCCAATTATGCACTCTGAAACAGGGGAAATGACTCCAAGATGGACTTCAGGATCTATTGGTGTCATGGTTTGCATCTAGTTGTCCTCCCAAAGCTTCATGCAAATCATGGGGCTATCAAGTGCGCTGCTCAAAGGGTGGGGCCAAAGGATGAGGGCAGGGCTTGAGGGGCATGGCCATGAGAAGCACCAACCTTTAAAACTGAGAGGTGCCCCCTCCAGGCTGTGGTTTCTTGGAGGTATGGAGCAAATCATCCTGGACATGATAGCATAGTGTTTCAAGGCCTTGCTATGTAATTCAGGCTGCTTTAAATATGAAACCTCCAGTAACTATGAGCTAAAGAAACCTTTCCTTCCCTAAGCTTGTGTGTTGGGTATTTGTCCTAGCAATGAGAAAAAAGTAACTAAGGCAGAATTTAGTACCAGGACAGTGGGTCATTGCTGTGGCTAACCTGACCATATGGATTACAAGGTTTTGGGAATAAATAAGGTTTGGAGATGTCACCTATGAGCAAAGCACTACAACAGTATTGGCACTTCTGTAAGGGAGAGTCTGGTCAAAGCTCAGACCAAAAGACTGATAGGAATCCGGCCTGTAAAGATCAGCCTGGGGAGGTTTCTGCTGGGAAGAAGGACTGCATTGCTTGTTGGACTCCAGATCATCTGTGTTTTGGCTTGGCCCAAACTTTGGGAGAATTTTTCCCATGTCCAGAAACTTTGCTGAGACTGAGATTAAACATGGAGGATTAATTAATTTTTCAAAGGAAATTTCAAAGCAGTTGAATATTGGGGCAGTGGCATGGTTATTGTTGAAGGGTCCAAGTCAAATATAAGTTGAGAATGAAGAGCAAAGAACACAGCAGAATGATTTAAATTGTTGTGAATTTGGCCAGAAAGAAAGCACCAAGAAGGCTGTCGACTGCAAAGATGGAGCTGAGATCTCTATTGCCCAGGAGGAATGGGAGAGTAGCAAAAATGTCCTGGGGGCATCACAGGAAGTGGCAGTTTCTTGCCCTTTGCAGCCTCAGAATTGCAAGGGTGAGGGACTTTACTCTGAAGAGAAAGCTGCAGTGCCCCAGGTTCCAGAATGGAGGCAGCGGCCACACCAGATTACAGAATTGCACCAGCATAGAAAAGTTGTTTCTCACAATCAGGTCATAGTGTTCAGAAATCCAGGCACTCGACCCCTACATCTAAGAGAAAAGGAAGCCTGGCTACTGCTCCAGCTGGCAGCAGACCTTGGCATCATCCACATGGCATTGCTTTTAGGTGCATGCAGAATGCAGGTGTTGTGAGGTTAAGAAGGCTTCCACCTAGATTTCAGAAGAAGGCCTGAGAGGCCAGGCAGTGTGCCCTAGGGAGGGCAGTGTGTAAAGCTGTGAGTGAGAAAACTACTCCGTGAAAAACGCAGAAGTTTGGAAAATCCAGGAATGTGGATCATCTAAGAAAACCTGCAAAGAGCAAGCAAAGCCAGCCTAAGAGAGAAACCACCAGAAGTGCCTTAAGGGTGGAGCTACATAGAGCACATAACTTGCCACAGATTGCTTTGAATGTTCCACATGGAACTATAGGACTCAATGTTTGCCCTGCTGGATTTTGGACTTGTTTTGGCTGCAGTGGTTTGTATCCTCCTATGCATACCTTTTGGAATGGCAATGTTTGTCTTGTGCCTTTGAATGTTGGATGTATTTAATTTTTCATTTTTATAGTGCTCACAGTTGAGAGTTTACCTTGGATCTTGGAGGAAACTTAGGACTTGGACTTTTCAGCAGTGCTGACACTGTTGAGACTTTGGCAACTCTTAGAGATGGACTAAAATGCCTTCTGCAGAAAGGGATATACATGAGACTTTGGGGGTCCAGGGGTGGAATGTCATGGTTTGCATCTAGTTGTCCCCCCAAAGCCTCATGCAAATCATGGGGCTGTCAAGTGCGTGGCTCAAAGGGCAAGGCCAAAGGACGAGGGAAGAGCTTGAGGGGTGTGGCCATGAGAGATGCCAACCTTTAAAACTGACAACATGCACTGTCAGAGGTGCCCCCCCCCCCACAGGCGGTGGTTTCTTGGAGGTATAAAGCGAGTCATCCTGGACATAGCAGCACAGTATTTCAAGGCCTTGCTATATAATTCAGGCTGCTTTAAATTATGAAACCTCCAGTAACTATGAGCTAAATAAACCTTTCCTTCCCTAAGCTTGTGTGTCGGGTATTTGTCCCAGCAATGAGAAAAAAAGTAACTAAGACAACTGGATCCCTCTGTAAGTGAAACATTTGCTAAAACTACATTGATCACCTGATCTCCTCAGCCCTCTATATTTAATGGAGAGCCATAATGATATTTTGGATCCCCTCAACCAGTATTAGTTCAGAACAAGATTCAATGGTTCCTGAAATATCTGATCATTTCCTTCTCCCTTTGTACAGCTAACCTGCAACAAAACTTTAGGTCTCTTTGGAGATGGATGATGGAAAGGATAAGCCTATGAATTTTTGGTGGAATTCAGCAGCAAGAAGGGCCTTCTTGACTTATAGAAAGATGGGATAATGTTAAGCAGCAAGAAATCAGTTTCTCCAAAATTCATAATATAGACACTGTAAAATATCAACTTGGGGTAAAGAGAGGTAGATCCCCAGGAAACAAAAAGGACCTAAAAGGAAAAAGGAGTCTAGAGAGAAATTGAAGAGACAGACCACAACACAGAAAAAGCAATGGCAACCAGTTTTCTCCACCCCCCAGATCCTGAATAATGGCAGAGAAAGGATGGTCAAGTCCATAGAGACATAATGAAACTACAACTTCAAAGGCTTCAAGGGAAAATAGAACATTGTAATGGAACAGTGGAAGCTGTGCACTACAACTGGTGAGTGACTAGTCCAAGCAAGTGACTGTCATGTCCACTAGAATGTGTGCCTGGTCAGATTCAGTTTCGGTGAGGGACCAACTGATCCCAAGATTTAGTACAGCCATGTTTGCTTCATCTCAGGGCTCCAAGTGTTAAACTATCGCAGTGACTGGGTTAGAGACAATTATGAGAAATGTCAATGCTTAGGGAGTGTCTCAGTTATTTTTTTACTTGGTGGGATAAACACCCAACACTCAAAATGAAGACAGGAAAGGTTTATATAGCTCACAAATAGTGGAAGTTTTAGTCTATACTCTGCTGGCTCCAAGGCAAACAGCAGCATTTATGACAGCAGAAAATGACAAACAGAAGAAAAGGAGCAACATCTGCGGAATCATCAAGCTTCTCTCTCTTCCTTCCATACTGACTGCAAAGATCAGAACTCCTCCAAGAAAGTCGCAGCAGCTACTGCAAAGATCCAAGCTCCTCTGAAGTGGCATGGCTGCATAGATCAAGCCCTTCCAAGGAAGTGGTGCTGAATCTTTCCTCAACCCTTTTATATATCGTTTTTGTGCTGAGGAACTCTGGGGAAGTCCCTTCCCTCCCTAAGGTGGGCCCTCTCCATCCCTAGGGTGGAGCCCCCACAGCCCAGGGTATGGAACCACCGACGTGATCTGTCCAAGTTGACACAATGCATTGACCACTACAATCCTCCCCTTGTCAACTTGGCAACTAGATATATCCTTAAACCAGTTTTTAGGACATGCTTAACATTTTACATTGTATTACATTTGAACATTGTACTACATTAGAACAATGACATTTGCCCCTGGAAATTTCCTTAAATATTCATGCAAATCCCTTTATGAAAAAGGCATTTAGTCTATCTCTAACAGTTGCCAAAGTCTCAACAGTTTTAGCATTGCTGAAAAGTCCAAGTCTCAAGTCTCCTCAAAGATCTAAGGCAAACTCGTAGCTGTGAATCCCTTACAAACGCAAGTTAAACACTTTTAACATTTAAAGTCACAAGATAAACATTATCGTTTTAAAAGGCATATACAGCAAGATATAAAGCATTGGTATCAAAGTGTTTGCCCAAATCCCACAGGACAAATATTAAGTCCTGTAAGTCTATGTGGAATATCTGATGCAACGTATAATAAGTTGTGAGCTCTAAAAGCCTTAAGGCACTTCTGCAGGTAGCTCCCAAGGCTTCTCTCTCAGGCCTACTTTGCTTCCTTTTTGTACCTTTTTAAAGAAAATCAATGTTTCTAGCTTTTCTAAACTTCTGAGGTTATCATTGAATAGGCTTATTATTCACAGCTTCTCTCTCAGAGACATATTTCCTGGCCTCCTAGGGCTTCTGAAATCTAGGTGGAAGCCTTTTTAACCTCAGAACTCCTGCATTTTGAATGAACCTAAGACAAACACCATGTGGATATCAAGGGCTGATGCCAGCTGGAGCAGTAGCCAAGCTATTCTCTCTTCTGGCTGTAGCTGTAGAGCTGTAGAGTTCCTGGATTACTGAGCACTCTGACCCTCATTCGAAGGAACAAATTCTGTATATCGGCACCATTCTGGAATCTGGTGTGGCCACTGCCTCCATTTTGAAACCTTGTGTGGTCACTGCTTTTATTCTGGAATATGGGGCTCTGCAACCTTCTCCTCAGAGCAAAGCCCCTCGCCTTATGACTCTGAGGCTGCAAAAGGTGAAAGCCTCTCCTCTCCTGTCAAAGGATGGACAATAATATTCCATGTGACAGGAATGCAGGAAAAAAAAACAGAAGAAGCAGTTCTATTTACAGGTGTTATTAATTTCAAGCCAAGACATCATCAAAACAGACAAAGAAGATCACTGCACTCTTGTAAATTCAAGAGAAAAAGATAACAATCACAAATGTACATACACCAATTACCACTGCATCCAACTATATAAAACTAATGCTAACTGACATGAAAAGTCAAAAAGCACTAATACACTTCTTTTCTGTGGTACTGGGAATTGAAATGAGGACCTTGCACTTCCCAGGCACTAATTCTACTGAGATATCACTAGATAGCACTAATACACTTGTAAAGGTGAATCTCAATGTGCCACTGTTACAAATAAATAAGAAAATTAATTATGAAATATTACAAATGAACCAAACTTTGATCAAATAACATAGTCTATGTCTATACAGTTGTCCAACTCACGTCAAAATACATATTTTTATCAGCTGCATGCATGGTGTTCTCCAAAATAAGCCACATACTAATTCATATAACATGCTTAGGTAAATGGAGAGGAATTTAAAAAATCTTCTGCAGGTTACCACTGTATCTCATGCAATGAAATTGGAAATAAACGGCAAAATAAGCCACAAGAACTTCATAAACAAATAGAAATTAAGTCAGACACTCCTGAACAACTGATGGGTCACAGATGAAATTAAAGAAATTAGACAGCTTCTACAATTAAATAATAATGACAATACAGCATAACAGAACACATGAGACACAGTGAAGGCAAACCTAAGAGAAAAATTTATAGCAGTGAAAACTCACATCATGAAAACAGAGCAAACACAAATAACTTAACGGTGAACCTCACACTTTCAACAAAAGGATGAGCAGGCTAAAATCTCAAAAGAGGCAGGAAATTATAAAGATCAGAGCAGAAATTAATGCACTGGAGACTAAAAAAAAGAACTAATGAATTGGGGATGCAGAGATATCTTGCTGGTCTAAGTGCCTGCCTGGCAAGTGGAAGGACCCAGTTTGATTCCTGGTACCACATGCCGTGCAGGCCTTGGAACAGCCACCCAAACCAAGCACGGTGGTGCATGTCTGTCATCCCAGTGCTGGGGAGGCTGAGACAGCAATGCTACCACAAGTCCAAGCTGTGAAGTGAGACCCTGTACCAAATAAATAAATAAATAAATAAAGTTTTAAAGTATCAATGACCTCAACAACTGGTTCTTAGAAAGATTAAATAAAATTAGTAAAATCTTATCCAATTTTATCAAAAAAGTAAAGAAAACACTCAAATCTATGTAATTAGGCGTGAAATTTTCTAACCTTGCAGAAATCCTTTGAAAATTTATATTCTAATAAAATATAAAATACAAAAGAAATAGACAGATTCCTAGATGCATGAAAATTACTAAAGCTGAATCAAGAAGATATAAAAATCCACCATTCTGGACTGCATGATAAGAATTTTAACAAAGTCAAGGGCAAGTATGGGGTAAAAATGGAGCCAGGAAAGCTTTACACTTTGTGTGAGTCAAAATGTCTCTCTTTTGGTGTGGGATGGCCAGTAGAGAAAATAATTGATCCTCAAGTAGTCAGTGGAGTATGAGATGTTGTCATTGGGAAGCCTGGGCACTCTGATCAGTTTCTCTATGTAGATTCCTACCTATGTGCAGTTCAGATGTTGCCCTGATGGCTGGGTATAGGGTGGAGGGGGGGGGGTGTTCTGATTGAGTTCTGGTGATCATAGAGTGGTCCTCAAAGCAGAAGACCAATAACTCCACGTTGGTCTTTCCACTCCACTGCCACCTTATCCTGCTTCTCTCCCTCCTCACCACTGCATGCAGTCCTACCCGGAGATTCCACCATCCTGGACAAGGAAGTGTCTTCCTCAGAACCAGTCCCTGTTCTGCCCTTCCAGGCAGGCTACCATACCATGACTGGGAAGAAAACCTTTGTTCACCTTGGTATATATTCCTTCAGTACTTGTAGAACTAGAGAACTCAAAATCACCCATTCTCAGAGCAGTTTCCTGTTCTGATCACTTTTCTGGAATCAGTGTTTAAAAATCATGACCCTACTTGGGGTGATTTTCATCAGATATTGCTAGCTCTATTTCCTTCAACAAAAAAAAAAAAAGAAAGAGAATTAGGAAGACAGCTGAGGATTAAGTGAGCTTAGACACTGAGGGAATTGAACAGGATAAAACAGAGGCAGTGCCTCAGTTATAACCTAGGATTGACTTAACTGGGATTATAGCATAGCCAATGGGCTACAAAGATTAGAGGCACACCATCAGGCATTGAAGAAAGGGCTATTCACTGCTCTTCATTGCCCCAGTAATTTGAACAAGGTTGTGGAAATTCACCAGGGAGCAACTGAAAGTCCCACCATGTTTCTTGAGCACATCATGGAAGATTGTACAATGTACACTCAATTTGATCCACTGGAACCCAAGAATGTGCACACTGTCAACATAGCTATTGTCGCTTAGTCAGCCCCTGTCATATACTGCAAGCTACAGCTATTGGAAGCGTTTGCAAGAATGAATTTGGTTGGTTGGTTGACAGCACCCAAAAGGATTTCATAACAGAATGGAAACTCAACAAGAACAGAAGGCATAGTTACCATTTTATAATAAAAAGGCTCAGAGACAGAAGCAAAAGGAGAGGAAGGCAAGCAACATTAGCAAGACCCTGCACTCCCCTAAACCTAGACTACAGTGAATATTGCAAAGAAAAGGAACATTTCAAGTGAGAATGTCCGAAGCTTCTAGAAAAGGAAGTGTTTGTGATGGATTCAGGATAAGTTTCAGAATTATAAGGTCATGGGTCTCTGTCTCTCAGCCCCAGAGAACTCATGGTAACCACAACTGTAGGAGCAAAACCTATTAGATTTTTGGTGGATATGTTCAATGGGTAACTGGCCAGATTTTGACATATTCTTTCTGTTAACCATGACAGGTTCAGCTTGGGTGACAAGTGCTTAGTCATTCTTTTGTGCCTATGCTGGTCTTTTCCCCCTCCTGGACCAAGATCTCCTTCACAAGCTCCAGGCTGAAATTTCCTTCACTGCTTAGGAATCCATTTTAACTGAAAGACATCCCCACTAGAGGCTCATGTATTAAGCATTACTTTACCCATGCAGGAGGAATAGCACCTCCTAGACTCCAATCCTGAGAGCAGCCTGCTCTCCCCCACTGAACTCAAAATCTTCCCAAGATTTGGGCAGCAGACAGTCCCCCTGGCTTGGTGACTCATGTTCCCCTAGTGACAGTGGAATTTTGGGGGTATGCAAAGCCAGTTCACATGATACAATACCCAGTGGCAAAGGAAGCCAGAAAGAGAATTAATCTCCACATAAAGAGGCTGGGTGAAGCAGGTATATGAAGAGAGTTTCACTACTCCAGAAATATGCCTTTCTTGCCAGTTCAAAAGCCTGGGACCAGTGCGTATCACTCAGTTCCAAGACTTTTCAGATGTTAACAAAGTGGTTGTTAGCCTTCATCCTACTGTGCTAAACTCATACATTTGCTGAGTTTACTCCCATCTTCCCATGCCTGGTATATTGTGCTAGATCTAAATAATGTCTTCTCTTGTATTCCCCTGTCTGGTGCATCACAAGAACTATTCATTTTTGAATGGGTGGGTGAAGACGGAAGACAAAAATGTCAATGAACATGGAAAGGTTCCATCCGGGATTTAAGAACTCCCCACAAATTTGGAAGAATCCTTGTCTAAAGATTTGGTATCTTTTAGTGTATAAAAGCCTGAGAGATCTTTATAGTACTATGTTAATGATTTGCTTTGGTAACTGAAACACAGGAACTTTTCCAAGAAGGAACGAAGACACTGTTGGTGTTACTACAGGATAGGGGATATCAAGTGTTAAAGAAAAAGGTTCAAATTTGTATACAAACGGTAAAATTCTTGAATTTGTACTGCAGGATGGGCCTCACTCACTGTCAACCTGCCACATGCAGGCCATCTGAGACATAAAGAAATCCTCATCTATGGGCCAGCGAGATGGTTCAGCGGTCTAAAGCGCCTGCTTAGGAAAGCTTAGGCAAACTCAGGGACCGAGGTTCAATCCCCAGCACCACATGCTACGCCAGCCCCACCCCCCCCAGGTTGGGCTGAGCAGGCATATAGATAGATAGATAGATAGATAGATAGATAGATAGATAGATAGATAGATGATAGATAGATAGATAGATAGATATAGATATAGATATAGATATAGATATAGATATAGATATGAAATCCTCATCCAGGAAAGAGTTCCTGTGGACAGTTGGACACTATCAACTTTGGATCCCTAACATTGCCATTATTACAAAGCCTTTGTACAAAGCTCTGAAAGGAGGAGATCATGCCCCCTTGGAATTGATCCCTGAATGCCAGATAGCCTTTCAGACTCTGGAGAAAAAAATATTCAGAGCTCCAATGTTTTGTCATTGCCTGATATTACTAAACCATCTGAGTCATTCATACATTAAAAAGATTATACTACTTGAGGTATTGTAACTCAGACTTTGAACAATGGAATTGCCCAGTAGCATA
>PVKN010033531.1:0-12020 GCA_004027915.1 Capromys pilorides
CTAGCTGCAATGATGTCTTTAAGGTCTGAAAGTCTATTTTCACTTTCATTGAAATGGTTTTGCCAGCTTGTGACTGAAGTTTTAATTTCCTATATAGCACTTTGAATCTGCTTCATGCATTCTGTTACTTTCCTATATTGCTTATTCAAGGATTCCATCATTTTTCTATTCTACTCCATTTTTTATCAGTGCCTTTTTTAGAAGCACCTAGTACTTCGCTCATTATAGTTATCATTTCTTTTTTTCTTGAGAAATTATTTCTGATCTGATTTCCTCTATACCTTTCTGCAGTTATTTCCAATTTCTTCTATGCTATTGTCTCCTTCCTTTGTTCTGGGTGGGCTCAGGGCCTGAGAGCACATTTTATTCCTTCTCATTCATTTTTCATAGCCCTGCCTTCTGACTTTTGGTATAGAGCTTTGATAGAATTCTTACCTTAGCACCAGATCTGGATCTACAAAGTTCAAACTCATCCAGGTGGGTGTGGCTTGGGCCTGGCTGCTGTGCTCTACTTCTTCCTGCTGCAGCCCTTGGAGGAGAACCTGCTGTGCCACTCTGGCAAGATGTTCTGCTCCTGGATCAGCTTGGTGGGGTTTATCTCTAGCCTCTCTGCAGGGAGCTCTGCAGCAGTTTTCCACAGTGAGTCTGTGTAATGGATGCAGTTCCACTCTCCTGCTTGGCCTTGTTGCTGGACTGAATGAGTTTCTGGTGGGCTCTGGGCAGTCTCACTCACACCCCATAAGTTTTATTTTCACCCTTAGCATTTGTCACTAACACACACACACACACACACACACACACACACACAATCCTCCCACATGCTATAATACAAACTCTGTGAGAGTAGGACTTGGTGTTTTGCTCACTATCACCTAGAATACAGCTCACTCCTTATAAACATTTCCATAAAAACTTATGAGATAAGTGAAAGAACTGTCACAAACACAGTGCACCTAGAATCTGTGTATGGTGTCCTTATCACTAATGACCTACTGGTGCCTGCTGGTCTAACTTACCTGGTTGCCAAAGAGACAGGCTTCCGGGCATTATAGATGGTCTGTACTGTGGAGACAGTCTCTGTCAGAGGCCTCAGGGCCACTGCTGGGATCAGTGGGGAAGACTGGCCAGGACAGCACTGTAATTTACTATCTCTAAAGTCTGCCTGGAGAAGAAAAGAAGAGATCAATCTCAATTTGGTTTCCATTTTCACTCTGTCAGCCACTCTCAAAGCCTTACTATACAGTTCCTGTTATTTTTTTAATAATAGCTAAAGCCAATTACCATTTAAGTGATCTTGCTTTGCACCAGATACCATGCTAAGCACCTTACATACGTTATTTCTCGACAGTCTTTTAAGGAAGAGGTCGTATTTCATCACATCTTAGACACCACGAGTTGTGCGATGCAGCCTTTGTGCATACACCACAGAGCAAGAAAGATGTGGCACTCTGGCAGTGATGGTAAGAGGTGCAAAAATGCCCATCCACAAGTGTACCTCCCAGGACTGACTCCTTGGAAAAGGAGAGTGAGGCTTAGGAAGTTTGTCTTCTCCCCAAGGTGACAAAGTCAGAGAGCATCAAGAAGAGTATTCAAAACCAGGGTTTCTGAGATCCCAACTCACCCCAGACTGACTATCATTAAAATGTTAGCCAATAACAAATGCTGATGGGGCTGTGGGGAAGAAGGGACCCTTTTCCACTGCTGAGGGGAGTGCAGACTGGTACAATCACTATGGAAATTAGTGTGAGGGCAGGCCACATAGCTCAGTGGATTAAGGCGGTTGCTTAGGCAGATGCAGGGGCCGGGTTCGATCCCTCTGCTTGCCGTGCCAGCTCCACCCACAGGGCACACTGAGAGGGAGATTGAGACTGGGTGTAGTGTCACACACTGTAATCCCAGCACTTGGGATGCTGAAAACAGGAGGATCACTACGAGCCCAATCTGTGTAGTGATATCCTGTAGACTCTGTACTAAATGCATTAAAAAAATAAAAATAACAACTCTTCAGAAAACTAGGATTCAAGGTTCCATTTGACCCAGTTATTCCTCTTCTGGAATTATTTTCCCAGATGAAATGAAAACATCGTGCCACAGTGACACATGTGCACCCATGGTTATAGCAGCACATTTTGTCATAGCTAAATCTTGGAAACAACCCAAATGCCCATTAATCAAGGAATGCATAAAAAATTGTGGTATTTTTATACTATAGAGTATTACTCAGCTATAAAAAAGATAAACTCAAGGTTTTTCTAGGTAAATGGATGCAACTAGAGGCTATACTCATAAGTGAGATAAACCAGACTCTCATGCATAAATGCTGCATCATCTCCCTCGTGTAAGAAACTGAAAGAATAAATAAGAGTCAAAAGATACAAATAGACATTGTGAAAGGAAAAGAAACTGCTCAAAAAGGAAAGAATAACTGGGATGGAGGAAAGAAGAAAGGAGAACAAAAAGGATGCATCACTTATGAGTAGGGTCTCTGTAAAAGCCAAGAATAGGTGTACACACACACACACACACACACACACACACTCCAGGATAGCTAGGATAATTGAATTACTAATTTCTATTAGTTTATTGAAAAGAACAGTTAATGCTTATATTGTTTTATCAACTTTACATGCCTACATATTGCAGTTTGATCAACTACTTTGAAGATAGTAATATGCAATATACTAACCATTGTTAGTTTTCTAACATCTTGCATTGAAATTCTGTATATTTTAATTTTTTTTATTATTATCTTTAAATTTTAAAAAAACAGGGGTTTGCTGATGCCATGATTGGGCTTATTTTATCAATACAGCACCATCTTTAGGGGAGCCAAAGTATGGTCTCCATACTAGCAGCGCCAGCATTATCTTGAAACTTGGTAAAAAAGCAAATGTTCAAACACCTAATGCAGCGAATGTCTATAAACACAGCTACTCAGAAGGTGAAGGCAGAAAGTCTCAAGTTTGAGGCCAGCCTGGGCAATTTAGTGAGGTTGTGTATCAAAACAAACAAACAAATAAACTTCATTTCCATCTTGGAACCCAAAATGTCTTGGGAAGTCCAACAATATGGGCTTTTTTGGTAGTGGTGGTGGTGGTGGCAGCAGTGGTGGTGGTGTATATGTATGTGGTTCTGTGGATTCAACCCAGGACCTTCACACGGTGTGGCATCCTCTAGGACTTTTCTTTATTTATTATTTTACTTGGCAACAGGGTCTTGCTAAGATTCCCCAGGCTGGGATCAAACTCATAATCTTCCTGCCTCACTCACCCAAATGCTGGGGTTAGGGCAGGCCAGATAGCTCATCGGATTAAAGCACCTGCTTAGGCAGATGCAGGGACTAGGGTTCAATCCCCGATGTGCTGAGACAGCAACTGAGACTGGGTGTGGTGGCATGGGCCTATAATGTCGGTGCTTAGGACACTGAATACAAGAGGATCACTATAATTTCCATCTGTGTAGTGAGACCCTATAGACGCTGTGCTAAAAACATTTTTTAAGGAAGAGAGTGAGAGAGAGAAAGAGCAGACCAAATGCTGGGGTTATGAGTGTGAGTCACTATGCCCATCTCAACAATATGTGTTTTCATAGCCTTTGAGGCAACTCTGGTACATGACATGGTTTCAGAATTACTGGTCTAGGTCATACACATCACTTAGAGAGGAAAATCTCTTGCTGTCATTCTCATTTCAAACTAAAATGCACTCCTTACACAGAAAGCTTAAGGCACCTATACAAGTGGATGAAGGAAGAAAGTGCATGATCCCTTACTGTGGTAATCGGTACATATTCTCACAGTATTTTTTCCTATGCATTATTTTTGGTTTGTTTTTATATCCTTTTTTTAACACCAGCTATATATTTATGTCTTCTTTTTTTTAACTGCTAGTTCTTGACACTAAATGCAGAGCAAGGTGTCACCTGATTTTCCAAGGAAGACACTCAGATCATCAAACAGGCAATCACCCTCTTGGTGGTTACACAGCAGGAGAGCTGTCCCCCGCCTAAGTAGCCCCTAAGACCACTGAAGGCAGGGCCTTTGACTTGGCCAGTGGGAAGAAGCCCTATCTTTCAGGGTAGGAGCTTTACAAGCTATTGCTGAGAAATAAAAGTCCCTGCTGGTGTCTTACACTGCCCCTGTCAAGGAGAACTGACCAGCCTGAAATGGAGTAATGTTTAAGTGTTGCCTTCCTTCTGGTCTCTGCTGAAATGCTGCTTCAGTGAAGGCCCCCTGCAAGTCAGTATGTCACACATGCAGGAGAATCATGCTTTGTCTAACGCGCATGTTTGCCAGCAAGAGCCTTCCCAAATGTTGGGCTACTGCGCTCATCTGAGCTGCTCATCAAATCATTCTGTTTTACCACCTTCTAGGCATGTGGTAGGGTGACACTTGCCTGTCCCCTTTGAAGTTAATGAAATGTGAGGTGGTCCTCTGTTTTACTTGTGTTGAAAGATTTAAGAACCACTGTGTGATTTGTCATCGCTCTCCTGTCTTTCCCAGCCACTGTTACTGACGATACTCCGCAGGTCAGGAAGCTACTCCAGTACTCGGGTCCCAGGCAGAGGGCAGTGGAGTCCAGGCTTTAGTCTGTCCCAGACAGATGTGCAGCACAAGTGGGTTTGCTTAGCCTGCCTGCCATAGCAGCTGAAGTAAGAAGTTCTTTTGCTGCTTCCATGAACAGTGTAGATTGGGGTTCTCCACCTCCGCTGAGAGATGTTTGTGACAATGGTACAAAGGCAGTGGTGGGTAAAAGTGCCTCATCGTGGACACAAGCTATACTAGTTGTCAACGTATTTTCACTATCATACACTTGAAGTGGAGGAAATTCCATCCATTGAGGAACCAATAAAAATTACTTATCAAATCTCAATCCTAAGTACTTAGCATTTTAATACTGGCTAAGGAAATGAATGAATGAATGAATGAACAAATGAATGAACATTTAATGGAATAAAACAGGTAACAGAGAGACACACTCTCACCAGGAGGAGCAACCTGGGACCAAAATCTGTCTAAAGCTGGACAGGAGCCCTCACCCTCAATGGACCAACACATGTAGCTGACTATCAGCAGAGACCCAGCTAATAGGCCTGAATACAAAGTCGGAACTGGTCTCAGGGACAAATAAGGAGGCTGCTTATTGGAACCAGAACCAAGGTAGGTTCTGGATCAACTGTCAGAAAATCCTTATGGAACATTCTCTGGAGCTGTTCAACTTCCCCATGATGGTGGTGGGTTTTGCAGGCCGGTGGAGAAGCCACACCTACAGCGAGTTCAAGGGTCTCAACCTTGCTAAGAAGGAAAAGAGGCCACAATAAGCAGGGGTGAGACAACTGGGTGGCAGAAGTGTGGCTTCTACAACCACCTAGTTATCAGTTACTCTAGCTATTATCGACTGCTTAGTTCCTCTTACTGAGTTACTGACTTTCAGACCCAACTGCCCATTCCTGGTTTCCATGTCCTGGTCCAAGGCGCGCTTATCTCTTCCAATCCAATCTTCCTTGGGTTTGCTTATCTCAGTGAATAGACTTGCTGTCCATCCATATTCTACATGAGAAATTGGAAGCCATTTATTACCCTCCTTCTCCTCTATCCATTCGACATCTTACCAGCCTGCTAAATTGGATCCTAAAAGTCTCCTCCACTTGTGTACATCTCTCCCTCTATACCATAAAAATCGTTCTGGGTCAAGCTCTCTGTTTTCTCTCTCCCTGAAGCCAGTGTCCTAGATTTCTAGACTATTGTCCTAAATCCAGTATGTCTGTATCCAAATGTTCTCCCACTGTGATCACAGAGACCCATTCAAATATGTCTGCCCTCTCATTGCCCTGCTTAAAGATCTAGAAGCTTCTCATTGCTCTTGAGATATGGATCAGAATCCCTCCTGTGGTTTTTGTGGCTAGGCATAGTTTATCCCCTGCAGTGCCTGTCTCTGCCTATGTCCCTTTCTTCCTCTCACACCCAAGGCCCCTTGCTTTCTGCATTCTAATCCCTCTGGCCTTCTTTTCAGTCTCTTGAATGCGTGATGACCCTTCCTACTCCAGAACTCTGGTTTCTGCTGTTCCTCTGCCCCACTTCAGTTGCCTTCAAGCCACTCTTTCCCAGTTTTTGAAAGGCCCAGCATGATTTCTCACACTAATTTCCTGCTCCATCCAGGCCTCCTGCTTTCAGGAAGGGCTTCCCTGAGAGTCTCACGGGACTGCCAAGGCTGGGCAGGAGGCCAGAGTGCCCCAGCATGGCCAACAGGGGAGGTGGAGTGGAGCTTCCAGCTGGGAGGCTGTATCCAGCAAAATTGCAAGAAGCTGGATGTGTGTCAGGGCAATGGCATTTAACAGCCCAGTCCAGCTTCTGGGGCTCTGCCCTCTCATTAAAAGTCAGGGGTTGAAAGCAGCTCATGAGCCTACAAACAGCTGCTGTAGCAATCTGTCTGCCCTCTGCCTAGATTGCAGGATGCTGTTCCACCTCTGTCTTCTGAAACCTGAATCAGCCACTCCCCTCCCACATGGCCAAAGCCACCGCAGGCAGTGACCACCATTCTGCTCATGGCATGGCATGCAGGGCTATCCAAAAGGTGCCTCACAGTCCTCCAGATAGGACAGAAACCCTTCAGAAGAAGTCTCAGGAATCACACGGTTATAGACACTGCAAGCTCCGGCTCCTGGGAGGTGACAGCAAGAGGAAGGAGAAGAGGACCCTAGTTTTCCACTTCCATGCCACATGGCAGCTCTCTACACTGAGCTTCTGCAGAAATTTCCAGTTCAGGGTGAGCTGAGCTGGTGAAAAGAAGCAGGCAAATCATCAAGTGCTCTCGCTTTGAAGATAAAGGACCCACAGCTACTTCTATAAGAAGATCTAAACATCTTCCAGAGTTTAAATAAGCTGCTGGTGGTGACACGGAGAAAGGTGATAGCGAGAAACCTGCCCCCAGACCACCTGTCCTTGCTTACTGCATCCCCTGCCTCTGTAGTCTGCAGAAACACAATCATCACTGACGCTGGAGGGGGCCTCTATGGATGGGGAAGCACCTTCCAATGCGTGGTCCCTTAGGATTCTTTCTTCAACTAGATAGGAGGGTGTTTGATTGCTGTTTTCACTGGAGGCAGGCAAAGTAACTTACCAAAGATCACATCATTTTTACCAATTAAAAATATCTTAAAAAACCATGGGCTCATGCATGTCTACTGCTAAACAGCTAAAATGTGGATGCTGTGGTTTATGTCTAGATGTCCCTCCATAGCCTCATGCAGTCACTGGGGTGGCCTCTAGAGTTTGTGATTAATTCATGATCCAATGCTGGGATTATGGGTGTGAGTGCTACACCTGCTCTGGGGTGGGTGATCTGCATATAATATAGAGGAGGCAGAGAGGCTGGCTAGCAGCTGCAGCTCCTCTCTTTGCTCCATTTTCTGCCCATTTGCGGCCCTCTGCCATAAGCCAGCCAAGTATGGACTGAAACATCCACAAATTGTGACCTAAATAAACCTTTCCTTCCCTAATTTTGGGTGTCAAGTATATTGTCCCAACAACAAGAGAAGAGTAATTCAGATAGTAGAAACAACCCAAACTCCCACTATCAGGGAATAGATAAATTGTAGTGTGTCCATTCAATGGAAAGCTTTTCTACTATAAAAAGGAAGTTTATATATATATATATATTCTCCAACTGTCCAGACTAGACAAGTCCATAGAGACAGAGTGCAGACTGGTGATCGCTAGGGACTCAAGGCCAAGGGCAAATGGGGAGTGATGGTGTAACAGGTATGAGGCTTCCTCCGGGGTGACAGGGACATGCTGAACTAGAGAGTCACTGCCCAACATCATGAGTATACTGAACGCTGCTGAATTGTCAGTTTAAGAACATTAATTTGATGTGGATCTCGTTCCAGTAAAATGAAATGAATTAGGCAGAGCCCAAACCATAGTGCCTTCTCGCCCAACCTCAGAGTTCAAGCAATCAAGAGAATCCGCCAACACTGCTTGCTGGCTCCCCCAACAAAGCACGCCATGCAGGAACAGCACTTTAGAATATAGATTTTCTGGATCTACTTACGGTAAACTGTGACCCACTGGTAAAAGGATCAGGAAACGGGCTCATTGTGTCAGCTGGGAATGTTTTTATCTTCAAAAAAAAAAAACAAAACAAAACAAAAAGAGAGACAAAAAGGTTATCCTCATATTAGAAAAGGCTTTGAAATCTTTGGCAGTGCACCCTTGACACAGAACTAAACGATGCAGAGGAAACTTGGGGGGCCTTCATCCCTCAACAGCGTGGGCATGGCAGGACTGAGCTTCACGCTGAACCTAGGGGCTGCACTCGGCAGGGGCGACAAGCATACTTGCCTTGCCTGAAGCTGCCTTTGCCGAGTTCTGCCTGGGCCTTCAAGCACACTGCATCCTAGGCCTGATCCCTCACTCAGAGTGCATAATGACGAAATCAGAGGTGCTGGGGGCCACTTCCCAAGGCCTCTTCATAGTGATGGGGAAAGGCAAGGGGCCATATCCGGGACACAGTCTATCACAGTGTCAGGGAATTAAGTCAGAAAGTAGTCCCTTGTCTTGGCACTTTAGTTGTTGGACTCCTTGCACACCTCAGATGACAGAAAGAAATCTCAAGGGAAAGCCATGGACACATGTGAGAATCCTGCCACCATGGGCTTTGGAAATAGCATGATGCTCAGATATGCCCAGTGTCAGGGATAACTAAAGCCCAGAGCTGGCTGGGGAGAGACTGGATACCCCATCTGATCAGGTAGTGGTGGCCCAAAGGATCCTTGGTTTCCACAGTTGTTTTGTCCTTGTTTTCCTAGAGGCTCTGAAGGTTACGAAAGGACTTCAAGTCAGAATGCCAGCAGGTGGCTTCTGGTGGAGGCCACTGTGCCATCTACAGACAGAGGGCTGCGGCCAGGACTCCAAGGCCACTGCTGCCTCCGGGCAGTAGCCTTGTGTCTGTCAGGGGCTCTCACCTGCGGCTCCAGGACAGCACCTGGGCGCTGCTGCTGCTCACACGGAAGGGTAAGTAGGGATGAGCAACACCCATTAGACGGGGCCTAAATTGGCTAAGGTTATATGAATGGGCAGAGGAGGTCTCAACCAACAGGGCAAACCTAATATCCTTGCAATGCACACTGAGGAGTCCAGCCCAATCCTGCCTCCCTTCCCCCAAATCTCTCCAGCCTCTTTAAGTTTCTCAAAATTGCCAGGATGGGTCCCACACTGGAAGAACTCTTGGGTGAAGCCTCACGGTATGTTCTTGCCTTGCTGAGCAGGTTAGTGTGGTCTGAGACCAATCTCAGGGCAAAAAGGAATGTGCAGCTAAGCTTTCGGACCCTTCTTCAGTAGAAAAGAAAGTAGGTTCTTGTTGCTATTAAAGACGTGTGAAAGTTAGCGACCTCAATCTGCTATAACTTTTTCACTTGCCATAAATGAGAAAACTAGACCCCAGTACTTACACCCTGCACTTCTCAGGCTGCAGCAGAGTATGTGCAGACTTCTGATGGCACTGCAGTTGGCAGAACCATTTCAGAAGGGGACAAAAGCCAAAGCCACACTATGGAACCCAGCAGAGTCTAGCCTAAGAAAATGAAATCCTGCTATAAAACGCTGCATGTGTTTCCTCCAACAGTGGAAGCAAAGGACAATGTCCTACAGCGAAGGGTTGGTTAAGGTGGGTCCCTCACTTGACGGACTATAAGCAGTCGCTGCAAATGTGGCAACAAGAACAACACAGGAAGAACATGGTACCAAGTGGAAAGAGAAAACCAGGAGACAGTATGGCTGCTATGAAGTCATTTGTGAAATTGTGGAGGACTGTGAATAAACAGAAGGCAACATGGAAAAATGAAAATACTGCGCCAGGTGGTGCTTCCTCTCAAATTGTTGGGTAGCACTCCTATTATGTCGTCGTCATGTTGATAAACAGCAGTACAAGAAAGTTTTAAAAATGACTTTCAACAGAAATGACACCTGAAAGTGCATCTGAGGAGTGCCAGCGCACACATTTCTCACTGGGAAAAGCATCTATGCTCATCAAATGTGTTAGAAAACAAGCTCTTCTTGGTTCTCGAGAGCTAGGGCTGGAGGACGGGGAACTCAGCCTGTGTCCCAGTTTGACCAGGCCCAGGTGGACCCCGGATTCCCCATACATCCTGGAGTGAGAGCACCTGTTCTGGGCTCCTCCAAGGTCTGGCGCTCCTGACCACCGCACCTGTCCTGGCAGGCCCTCGCCCTGCCGGGATACCTACCAGCCTCGTTTTGATTGGAGGGTACATGCAAACTCCAGTGGTCTCTTCCTTCATGGGGAGAGAGAGTGAAGGAGAGCAGCGAGAGCGGGCACAGTGGGGGCTGCTGGCGGGCTCTGCCTGCTCACGAGGAGAAGAGAGAAGGGGAGGAGGAGGTGGTGAGACAGGGAGGAGAAAGAGGACAGAGGGAGGGGAAAGGAGAGAAAGATAGCACAGTGCAAGACGGATCTGGCAACTCCAGACTACTCTCACACCAGCTCTGCCCACAGCCTGCTTGCAGCCTCTGCACAGCTGGCTGCCGGTCCCGCCCCCCACCCTGGTCTCTCAGCCTCTCTCCTCCTCCTCCTTGGCTCTCTTCTCTCTTCTCCACTATGTGAGCAACAGAACACACACTGTTGGTGTACCGACAGTACACCAAACCCTCTTCCCAAGGCTGGCACAGACGGGTCATCTCCTGCACCAGCTGCATAGGACTGGTAGTGACTTTCCAAGCACAGTTAGGGTTCTGAAGCATTGCCCAGGCCAAGCTGGAAGGAGAGCACCATGGATTAGCAATGTCAGCCACAGGAGCAATATGGAGATTGGCCACACACTAAAGAGCATTTGCCTTGCACACCAGGTGCCTTCCCGCCCTCTGCTAAAGAAGGGTACCCGCTGGGGAGAGAGGATAGCCAGAGTGAGCGGATAGCCAGCAGGGAGCACCAGGAAGAGATACACCCAGGGGATGCACAGAGTGCAGGATTGCATCTGACACAGGCTCTTTATTGTCGGAGTTCCAAGCACAGACCGCCCATTCCCCTGAGCCCAACACTGGGTACTTTCCTGCTTAGTGGAAAATACCAAGCACTGTGAGAAGAGCACTCTACTCTGTGAGATTCTGTCTTCTCCCCATGAGGACTGCCACGTGCCCAGCAGAAGTCCAATAGCTTGGGCTGGCAAGGATGAGGATGATAAACAGAGGACACTGGACGTGAGGACAGCGGCCATTGCAAGGCGAGTTTGGATTCCAGGGAGGAACTATACACCCCAGAGAACAAAGGCACGCCTCTTTTAGTTTAAGGATTTCTGTATACAGTTTGTCTCATCTCAGCAGGAGGAAAAAATATAGCCTCTGAGTCAATTGCACTAAAAAATGATTAAGAAAATTGTAGGCCTCTTTTCCTCCACCAAGCTGATTTAACTCTGCCCTCTTGACAATCATGCAAAGCTGGACAATTTCCAAAGGGCTTCCATAACCATTATCTCACAGTGGTCTTCACAATAGTCTTGTTTTGCTATTCACATCTGACAGATGCAGAAATGGCATTTGCAAAGTCCAAATGCTGGATCCAAATCCTCCTGTCGATTATTTCTAAATACTCCTTGGGAGGTAAGTGAATCTGGATTAGTCACCTGCAGTTAAGCCTTACTTGCTGCCTTAAAATTCCCTCCCAGCCCTTCCTGGTCCTCCCGATACATCCTTCCCTGCCACAACGCGGGAGGCCTGGGGAAGCCAGTACCTTCTGCCTTCCAAGATGTGTTCTCCACTCCACCCCTACCCCACCCACAGGGCACAGAGCCTCCAGCTAAAATTGGCTATAGTAGGGAACCCCAGCCCCCGGGCCTTTGTCCCTGCTGATATTAATAGGCAACCAGTGTGTGTTCTATAAAGAAAATAGAAGCTAGCATCAATGATTAAGAAACATGAGCCAGGCGTGGTGGCGCACTCCTGTAATCCCAGCACTTGGGAGGCTGAGGCAGGAGGATTGGTGTGAGTTCAAGACCAGCCTGGGCTACAAAAG
>PVKN010033532.1:0-11990 GCA_004027915.1 Capromys pilorides
CCAGGCAGGCAGCTGTGCCCCTGAGCTATCTCCTTGGCCCCAATAAAAGCTTTTTTTAATGTGAAATGAATCTGCTGTGCATTTGCCCCTATTGACAGCAGTCGCTCTCTGTAATGACTCCAGCCCCATTGTCTCCCCCAGCCTTCTCTGTCCTTTTATCGAGTAAGATACATGGAATTTGAATGTAAATAGAAATTCGATAACAAATTGAGGCCTTCTCCCTTTCTCTATAGCAGGTGGAGACAGCTAATGAGTCTTTTCTTAAATATCTTATGAGATGGGTCAGATCCACTTTCCTCCTACCTGAGGATGTTCTCACACAATCGGCAGCAATAACTGAGCCACTGGCCCGCAGGCACTAGCAGGCGCTGGGCTGTGCTAATAAACACTTTGTGTGCATCGTCTTAACTCTTCCTACAGCCCAGGGCTATAGTTCCCATTTTACAGCTAAGAAAACTGAGGTCTGGAGAGATTAAATGGCCTGCCTAAAGTTGATCATTTTTTTCAAGGTAGAAATAGCAAAGAGGACTCAAACCTTTGTCTCAAGTTCCATCATCATACTCTATCTTTGTCACGTTAAACTACTCCATGTGAACCTACATCCCATAAGCATACCATGGATGTTATACTCTCTCTCTCTCTTGCTCGCTTGCTCGCTCGCTTTCTCGCTTTATGACGTGGTCTCACTAAATTGCCCACCCTGAACCTGTACTCCCCCTGCCTCAGCCTCCGGAGTGTCAGGATTACAGGCGTGGACTACCATGCCCAGCCTCATACTCTTCCAAGAAAGCAGCAAGGAAGAGGCCCAGGAAATGGGCTAAAAGGGACAGTGGTCTGCAGAGGAGGAGCTGGGAGCCTCGGGTGGACACCATAGCATCTGGAACCTTCCCTCACGTTTCCAGGATGCCATGTGCACCCCGCGTGTCACCTCCTTTGGAACTCATCAAAAAACCTGAAGAGGGGCTGCAGAGATAGCTCGCCGGTCTAAGCGCCTTCCTGACAAGCGCAACAACTTGGGTTCAATCCCCTGCACCGCGTGCTGTGCCAGCCCCAGAGCCCCAGGCGCATTGAGCCAGCCACGGAAACCAGGTGGGGTGGAGCGTGCCTGTCATCCAGAAGAGCCAGGGAGGCTGAGACAGGAGCATCCTATGTGTCTGAGCTGTGTAGCAAGACCCTGTACCAAATAAACAAATAAAAGATTTTAAAAATAATAATAATAAAGCCCCAAGGAGAAGGGAACAAGCCAGGGTTGCTCGCTTGGTAAGCTGAGGCAGACAGAGTTTGGTGGCGGCTTCTACCGCCATTTCTCTGCTTCCCGCTCGCCTGTCTCTCTCCTGTTCCGGCGAGGCCTTTAACAGTGCCCACATGGTGCCAGCCCCTGACTCCATGCAACTAGCGCTCCGGTTTGAAAAGGACAGCAAGCAGGCAAGAGCGCAGCATCCAGAGCCTGGTTCCAGCTTCAGAGCTCCTTGTCACACAGCCCCGCAGCCTGGGAGAAGCCGGCTGTCTCATCTCCTCCCAGGAAGGATCCTGGCCACACCCACTTCTGTGACTGATAGAAACTCGGCGCAGAGGAGGGTGCAGGCACGGAGCAGCCCCCCTGCAGTTGTAAAATCCACATTTTCCTGCCGAAGATAGGCCCTCACGTTGTAGATTGCAGGCCCTCCAGACATGTGTGGACCCTGGGCAGATTTGAGGCCCAGCAGCCAGCATGGTCAGTGATTCCAGAAAGTTCTGTGGGAGACTGAAGAAAAGGAGGCCGGGAAGGACTGCGTTGAATAAACACTGTAGCACACGTTTACTCTGGACAAAGCCCCTGCGGTGGACCCCAAAAGACAGGAGTAAAACCCAGAACAAAGTCCCCCATGCTGATGTTCCCCATCACCAATCCAAAGCTAAGTTGCTCTGACCTCCCAGGAACCCAGGGCAGAGAGACTGCATCCAGATTTCACAAACAGGCCAGTTTCTATTGGCACGGTAGTGACATTCCCTCTGCTGTATTTCTTACCAAACAAACGTAACCTTAAATAACCTGTTAACCAATCTGTTCCGTGTCTTCTGTGTGTGTGTGTGTGTGTGTGTGTGTGTGTGTGTGTGTGTGTCTAAGTTATTAGGGATTGAACCCAGGGCCTTGGCAGGAGCTATATTCTCAGTCCTATTTATTCATTTATTTACTCACCTATTTATTTTTGGCAACATGGTTCCTCTAAGTTGCCGGGGCTGGCTAGAAAGTTGTGCTGTACCTGTCTCAGCCTCCTAAGTACCTGAGATTGTAGGCAGGTGTCACTACACCCAGTAACCAGCTATTTTTCTTCTGTTCTCTCTCCCTTTCCACGTCTCACTACAAGAGCAGCTTTGGTTTGGCTTGGCTTGGCTTGGTTTGGCTTGGTTGGCTTTTCTGAGACAATGTTTTGCTACGTAGTTCAGGCTGGCCTTGAACTCTCCATGATCCACCTGCCTCAGCTTCCTGAGTGCTGGGATTACGGGTCTGTGCCACCATGCCTGGCCAGGAGAGCAATTTTGAAACCACCGATCCACTTTCTGTTTTAATCTCTTCATTGTCTATAAAATTAACCACTAATACTCAGCTGGTTGGCATATATTTTATTTTCTAGGACAAAGTGTTGGCTGACTCTAGAATCACAAGTGGAGCCAATTTAGATCTCCCAGCTGTTTGCTATAACTTGGCCTTCTGACGGACGTAAGCCGACACTGGGAGGAAGAGGTTCTCTAAGATCCTGAAAGCCTAAAAACCTCACAGGACCCCAGGAAACCAAGCCCATCCCAGCGGTCAGGGCTGCGCCGTGGGCATTCGCTGCCCACACCTGGGCCCAGTGCTGGCAAGACAGAGCAGGAAGCGGTCAGCTCAGTCAGCATGACCTGCAGGTGACCTCAGGCTGGGTAGGCCAGCTGGGCAGTGAGGGACCCTCACTGTCCCCGAGGTCACCATGGCTAATGTGCAAGCTGGGTGCACACTGGCCTGGGAAAACAGCCAGACAGCCCCTCTGTTGGCTATAGGTCTAGTTTTAAATGCCAAAACTTCCTCTTCAGACTGTAAATAACTGCTTAGAGCTATCTTTTAAAATCCTAGGTAATCTGGGTGGGGATAGAGCTTGGTTTACCATGTGTGAGGCCCCAGGCTGAAACCTCAGCACTGAAAAGGAAAAGAAAATCAATTCCTCCTTAAAGTATCCAGAGTCATACAAATCCCATATATCCCAGCACTCAGGAGGCTGAGGCAGAAGGACGGATGTGAGCTCGAAGCCAGCCTGAACTGCATAGCAAAACCTTGTCTCAAAAAGACAAAAAGTTCCATGCATGTCTGAGCATTGGGCCCACCAGTTTCCATGGCTACAAAATATTTTTGTAAATATTATTTCATTTAATCCTAGCTGGCAGGTTGGAGAGCTGGGGAGATAATTCAGTGGTCTAAGGACCTGCCTGGAAAGTGCAAAGACCTGGGTTTGATCCCTGGTACCACATGCAGTGCTGGCCCTGCAACCACTGGGCACGCTGAGCCGGCCACCGAGACCTGGCATTGTGCTGCATGCCTATAATCCCAGAGCTTGGGAGGCTGAGACAGGAGGATTACTATGAGTCTGAGCTGTGTAGTGAGGCCCTGTACCAAGTAAGTAAGTAGATAGATAGATAGATAGATAGATAGATAGATAGATAGATAGATAGATAAAAATTAATCCTAGCTGGGGAGGTAACTCAGCAGCATAAGTGCCTGCCTGGCTAGTGCAAGGCCCTGAGTTCCATCTCCAGTACCACTTCCTCCTCCTCCTCTTCCTCCTCCTCTTCATCATCATCATCATCATCATCATCATCATCTACATTGTAACCCAGTGAGATGGATGATAGGCCTCTGAAGCAACTCCAGAGCTTGTAATCCCAGCTTACTCTGGAGGCTGAGGCAGGAGAATTGCAAGTTCAGGGCCAGCAAGATAGCTCAACAGACTAAGAGCCTGCTTAGGCAAGCACAGGGACCAGGGTTCAATCCCTGGCACCACATGTTGTGCCAGCCCCACCCCGGGCACACACGGCCAGCTACTGAGACCAGGCATGACAACACATACCTGCAGTCCCAGCACTAGGGAGGTTGGAAACAGGAGAATCACTGTAAGTCTGAGCTATGTAGTGAGATCCTGTGCCAAATACACACACACATACACAATTACAAGTTTAAGGCCCATCTGGGCAACATAATGAGATTTTACCTCAAAAATATCAATGAACATATGCTTGGGGCTAGGAATATAGTTCAATGATAGAGAAGTTGCCTGGGTCTTAATTACTTTCCGTCACTGCGTCATACTACCTGACACCCAGAACTTCAAAGCAGAAAGGTTTGTTTGGGCTCATAGTTTGGAGAGGTTCCAGTCAGCTGGCCACAAGGCAGGGCAACATGATAGAGGAGAGCTGGCATGGCAGCAGGAAGCAGAGGGGTCACGGGGGAAGGAGAGAGCCATGCCCACCCTTGCAGGCCACGTTCACAGTGACCCCCCTCTTCCCAAAGGGCTGTAAACCCCTCAGTGGACCGAGCCTGTGACGCACCTCACACACCCAGTCCCAAACCCAAAGTCCCATCTGTGAGTGCGTGAGGCTTCAGGGGACATTTTAGATACAAACCACATATATAGCATGGGAAAGGCCTTGAATTTGACCCTCAGCACTGTCAAACAAAGCAAAACAAAAACAAAATCCACCTCTACAAAGAATTGGGGCCAGTGAGATGGCTCAGCGGTCTAAAGCACCTGTTTAGGCAAGCTTAGGCAACCACAGGGACCGTGGTTCAATCCCCGGCACCACATGCTGCACCAGCTCCACCCCGAGGGCAGGGTGAGCCGGCCATAATATAAATAAAGTTTAAAAAATAATAATAATTAGAGTGTTGATGTCAACGACAAGCTGATGCCCAGGTCCTGGCAGGAGTTTTGTGATTTTTCTCCTCTATCTGTCTGGGGCAGTCCTATTCCGGCTTCTGTACTCAAGTCTGTAAGGTTTCAGAATATTGCTGTTTTAACACAATAAAACAATGAGTTATTTTATGCATTCTATCAATTTGTGCATATGAAAAGATATTAAAATAAAAATTCTGCCAAGGTCCAGAAACAACAGAGATCATATTCTGAATAAGGTACCAAAACACCACATAGGGTATAAGTGAAACTAGACAGAAACTGATTTTGTGACTCTTAGGCTTTGTTGTTTGAACCCCTACTGACTCTTGCGTAATGGTGCTAAGATAGCTAGGAGTTTAAAGAGAAATCAACAGGGGGCCAGCGAGATGGCTCAGTGGTCTAGAGCGCCTGCTTGGACAAGCTTGGGCAGCCACAGGAACTGCAGTTCGATCCCCGACACCACATGCTGCGCCAGCCCCACCCCCAGGGAAGGCTGAGCCGGCCAGAACACAAAATAAATAAATAAAATGAGGTTTAAAAAAATAAAATGCACTTTAAAAAAAAAAAAAGATAAATCAAGAGGATTCCTGAGGTCTTCTGTTGTTGTTTTGTTTCTTAGGTACTGGTGAGTGAACCTAGGCCCTTCATGCTGAGCTGTATCTCCAGCCCTTTTTTATTTTATGTTTTCTGTTTTGAAACAAGGTCTCACTTAATTTTCCAGGCTGGCTTCAAACATGAAACCCCACTGCCTCGGCCTCTCTAGAAACTGCAATTCCTGTGCCATGCCTGATTACAAAGGACAAGAATCTCTGGACGGAGTTCTGTGTGCTCTGTGGGAGGGAAGGGACAAGAGTGCTGTCACTGAAAACTTAGGGACAGGGCTTAAGCGATCCCCTGTGCATGTTTATTATGCAACTGTAGGCATACAGTTCACAGGGCATGGTGGTGCATGCCTGTAATCCCAGCCCTTGGGAGGTTGAGGCAGGAGGACCAGGATGAGTTTGAGACCAGCCTGGGCTACAAAAGTGAGCTCAAGGCCAGCCTGAACTGCATAGCGAGACCACCAGGACACCCACAGGGCGAGCAATCTGCCAGCTACAGCTTCGACTGAGGAGTCAAAGGGAGGTGAGAAGGGGAGGCTAGGACAGCTGGTGCTCCCCAAGTTTGTCCTGAGAAGAGGTGTCAGTGTGTGGCCAAGAAGGATGGGAGCTGAGGGGGGGCTTTAGATCTATCTCTGAAGGCTGTGTATAGAGCCGGGAAGATAGCTCAGTGGAGTAAGCGCTTGCCTGGCAAGCATAAGGTCCTGGGAGGAATTTTGTGGTGTTTCTTCTCTGCCTGTCTGGGCGGTCCCGTTCCAGCTTTTGTACTCATGTCTGTAAGGTTTCAGAATATTGCTGTTTTAACACAATAAAGCAATTTGGTGGCACCAATCCCTGCTACCACCAAAAAAAAAAAAAGTATAAAGGCTGAGTAGAGGGACAGACAGACCTCAAAGAGAAGCTTGAGGTAGCCATAGAGTCACCAAGGCTAAGGAAGGAGAGCGCGAGGAGCTGGGGCAGAAGGCACTCGTCCCATGAAAGAAACCACGAGGACAGAAGGGGGAGCACCACAGGGGCCTGTGAGAGTCCCCTTCCATCACCTGCCCAGTCCAAAAAGAGGAGACCTTAGGCAGTCATGCTGGGTCCTGCTAAGTAAAATCTTGGTCTCAATGCCAGAACTACTGCTCTGAAAAAAATAAGAATTTATGAGGAGAGGAGGAGAAATTTTAGCTGCTGACCATGTATCCCCTTCCCCAAAGCCCCTTTCTCTCTACCTTTCAAGAATCCCCATGTGAGCAATGGTACCAAAGCTAAAATTTTAAAACAAAAAGCTGCAAGATTGTATCAGGCCATTTTCCATGACTGTAACAAATTCCTTGGGCTGGATACTTTATGTCAAAAAGAGGTTCACTTAGCTCACGGTTTGGGAAACTAAAGGCCCAAACAGCACAGCACACACAGTTCTGGCAAGGCTTCCCTCTGCTCCATGGCAACATGGCAGCGAGCATCATGGGAGCACCACCAGAGAACGAGGTCACGTGGGAGACAGGAAGTCGGGGCCTGGGGGGAGCCCAGTTGCAGAGCTCTTGAACTGCCACAGTTAGCACCCAACTCCAACCCAAGAACTTCTAGGGAACAGGGGCTGAACAGTTCCATTACTGGAATGGCACTGTGTGATTTAAGGGACCGGCTGCTCACTAATGTGGCCCAGAAGTCACGGGACAGTGCTCTAACCTGCACCTGGGGCAGAGGCACTGAGAAAACGAGAGATGAGGGGAAACCGACACACATTGTGCTTTTCGATTGTCCTCCGGAGTCAGGCTTGAGCAGCGCGACGACATCCACATTTCTGGCGCAGCGAGGTCGTCTAGCACCCACGGAGGCACGCACTGTGCCGTGCGATTCCGAGCCCCAGGAGATTCGGTGGATGGGCAAGATCAGCTCTGTCCAGAGGCGCTGCCCTCTTTATGAAGAGGGACCCAGGGTCAGAAGGTCACCGCTCTCCGTCCGGTTAGGAAGAACCTGACCTGACACTGAAATGGTGGCGCTCACGCTGCCCTCCTGGCGTGGGCCCTCGGCCATGGAGGGCTGCCAGAGTCTCGCCTTCCTAAGAATCCACTGGCCGCACCCCGGGGACAGCCCGGCATGGAGAAGCCGCGAAACGACCCACCGTGGAGGCCGCAGTGAGCGGTGACGTTCGCGACCCCTCACCGCCTCCGCGCTCCAGACTCCCGCTCTGCCGCTGGCTCGGTGGCGCGGCGCGGGGACCCTGCCAGCCACACGGCGGCCTCGCCAGCCTTGCCAGCTGGCTCATTACGGGCTCTCCCAAGGGGAGTCACAGGAGGGGCAGCATGGCTGGAAGAGAAAGAAAGGGCTGGCTGCTTCCTGCCGGCCCCTGCGGGGCTTCCGTTCCCCAGCTCCCCGTGTTCCCACCGCTCGCTCGAGGAGGTGGCTGTGCCGGGACATGGCCACTTCGGGGCTCCTTGGCAGCTCACAGCACCGAACCAGCCAAGTCTTAGGTTCTAGCTGTTTAAAGTTTTCCTGATTCCCCTCCTTCGCGTGCCCAGCCCTGCGGGTTAGCAGGCGGCTGCTCCTCTCCCACTTCCCCAGTGTCTCTTGGTGCCTTTCCGGTTATCCAGTTAACAACTTCATTCCCACTTAATGCCTCTGCTACTCTCTCCGTTCACATAACCGCTGATGTTTCCACCTCCTGACCTGTGACTGAGTCTTACTTAATGAAAACAGAGGAAAAGCGCTCAGAGAACTGCTGCGCACTGAGAATCAGTGAGGCCTCCTGGGAAAAAGTCTACAGCAGGTTTTCTTTCTTTTTCTGCAAGCTCCATCCCCACCCCTTTATGTTGCTTTGTTTTATTTTGAGACAGGATCTCACTGAGGTGCTCTGAATAGAGCCGAATTGGCACTCCTCCTGTCTCAGCCTCTGTTGTGTAGCTTGGATTACAGGTGTACAATAACATGTCCTCATTTTGCTTTTTTTTTTTAAGGTTCGAGGGATTAATTAAACACAAGGCCCTGGCCATGTCAATCAGGCCCTCGAGCGCTGAGCCACCCTCCCAAGTCCACAAAGCAGCTTGTCTAGCTTTCGAGAGACACAGAGCGCCTAAAGGCAGATGGCACCCAGCGTTTGTCTAAGCAGCCTCCATCTTTATCAGAGCCCTGCATGCCTCTAACCCTTCTGCTCAGTGTCACAGGGCGTTATCTGGGTTACTGGACTCCAAAGGCCAGGTAGTAATTCTTGTGACAGAATTTTGGCTTGGCAGAGTCTCCATCCCAGGGAGAATGCTCTGCCCAGCTGTGGACAGCCGTTGCCCAAGCCTGAGGAGAGTTGTCCCAAAGGTCCGTCAGCCATGGCTTGGTGAGGAGCCAGCCTGGATTTGCAGACTGAGGCCAACATCCCGACTCTGAAGCTGCGATCACCTAGACTTGCAGTTGCTCTTCCCTCTGAAGCCTTAAAAATGCATCTTTTCTCATTCAGTGCGGCTGCTCTTACTCATGGGGGCCTTCCTCAGAAAGCCAGGCCTCCTGAGGCACAGCCTGTATCCAGGCTCTGCTCCCCAAGGGACCGGGTGGATCAGCCAAGCCCCAACCTTCTTTCTGTCCTTCTGCACGGCCTAGACTGCAGTCCACCTGCAGAGAGAAATGAGTCGCCATCTGCTGGTCAGTGCTGTGATTGCAGTCCATTTCCAGCCAGCAATTCCTGTGGTATATGTAGGTTGTCAGGAAGCGCAAGAACTTTCTCTTTACCTTTAGAGATCTGCATGTACCCTGTGAAAGATTGTGCCATAGGCCATTAGCGAGAAGCACAGCGATTAGGAAAAGCTACTAAGTCTCAGCTTTTCCATCTCTAAGACAAGATTTGTGTAAATGCTGAGGAATCTCTAGAGGTTTCCCTTTCTCCAATTAAAAACCAGTGGCAAGGGGCTGGGGAGATAGCTCCGTGACACAAGTGCCTGCCTGACAAGTGCGAGGTTGTGAGTTTGAACCCCGGTTACACACACACACACACACACACACACACACACAAAAGAAAACTGTCACGTGTGGGGGTGCACACACCTGTAATCCCAGCTCTTGAGAGGCTGTAAACAGGCAGATCACTACAAGTCCAATCTAGTAGTGAAACCCTGAACACCATGTAGACCCTTAACTAAAAATAAAAAATAAAACAAACAGTGCCAACGAGATGGCTCAGCAGTCTAAAGCGCCGGCTTAGGCAAGCTTAGGCAACCGCAGGGACCGTGGTTTGATCCCCAGCACCACATGCTGCGCCAGCCCCACCCCTAGGGGCAGGCAGAGCCAGCCATAACATAAATAAATAAATAAATAAATAAATAAATAAATAAATAAAACTAACATGTTTTTCTTGATTGGTTCACAGTGGCTTTGGTGACTGATTCACTCGGCACGTTTTTATTGTCTCAGCAAGGGAGACAGCAATAAACAAAATAGACACAAATTCTTTCCTTATAGAACTGCCTCTCTGGTGGAAGAGACAGATGATGAATAAAATATGTAGGTGTCAGCTGAAAGACAACTTGGTTTTGTTTCTTAGATCGGAAAAAATTACAGCATGCTTGTCTGTTGATGGAGATGATGGAGGGAGGGGGGAATGATTATCCAGGAGAGAAAGAGGGCACTGGCAGAAGCTCACTACGGTGTAAGGGAGAAGCCGAGGCGGCTGCGCATGGTACAGGAGGAGAGAGGTCGGCTCGGAGGGTTATCAAGCCCTGGCCAGGGTCAGACGCAGTGAAGAAAATGGACAACAGCCCCGCCCTCCTGCACACTTGGTGTAATCAGGGAAATGGAAATCAGAAGGTAAAGTCAGGGGGCAGGCCTGGAAGTCATGGCTGAGGACATGGGCTGAGGCAGAAACGCAGCGGGTAGCGGTTTCCGAATGTGACCAAGAGCTGACACTGAAAAGCTCGAAGGAAGAGGCTTCCAAGCAGAGGAGCAGCAGGCTCGGGGCCCTGAGGGGAACAGTCCAGCCCCTCTGTTACCCCTCTGTGCAGGTTAGGGATCAAGGGCATGAAGCTGCAGGCCTTGGTCACCAATGGCTCTGTTTTACACCAACAGATTTTATGGGTAAATCTGTAGATAACTCAAGGCTAGGAAGAACGGAGTAATACTGTCACATGGCAAAGTAGAACAGAAAACATTCCCCTAGGTGGTGCACAACCAATCTCAGTGTCATGTTTTGCATTCAGGGGCAAACAAATCAACTACAAGAGAACAGGAAGAGAAACTCAGCTATATCTCAAGTTCTTACAGCAAGAGTTTTGGGCTTTCCAGAGAGAAAAGCCTAAGTCATTGTCCTGTGAGAAGCTCAGTGCCTTGAAGGACCAATTCATAAAATATAGAGTTTCAGAACTATTTATTATTATTCTATTTCGATCTTTCCATCTCTCCTCTCTCGCCCTCTCCCCCTCCCCATTCTCTCTCCAATACCAGGGTCCTTAAAAAAAATGAAAGCACCACCTGCATTTCTTCACCTCTCAGATACCCTGGCTAATGTGTACCAACCTGCACAAGCTGCCCCATGCTTCAAGGCCGGCGTGCCACCACACAGGGACCTGGGCCGCCTGTGCCTCTGCATCCTTCCCTCCTTCCTCACACAGGGTCAATGTTCTCCCTGTCTTTGCCTTTTCTTACGTAGCAAAGACACATCTGGCAGCTGCTCACACCTTCCGTACTACGCCCTCTGGTCCTGTGCCGTCCATCCACAGAGGTGACTGCTACTTGCTCCCAGAGGACTCCCTGGCCCAGCTCCCAGGTCCCTCCGTCGGCAGAGCACAGAGGTGGCACCCTGGAGCACTACCCTGGATTGCCTGAGCCCCAGCATGGGGAACACAGCTCAACCCAGACCTCCCCCCCAAGTGGTCTTCTCTGAGGAGATATCAGTCCCCGCCGTAATCGTTCTCTGGGGGCGTCTGGGGGTGATTGATGGGCCTAGTTGTTTTGTTATTAGCAGTGTAAATTAAGGAAGTCAAATCAATAAACTTTATAGGTCTCCCGAGATTGCTCCAGAGGTGAGACCCAGTAGCTTTTGCCTCAAAAGATTCAGACCCCTGCCTAAATAGTCACCTGGAGAAATCATTTGATTTCTTTTTGAGAGACTCTCTTAGTGCCCTTGAGCCTGGCATTACTTAAGTCAATAATATTAACAACTTCCAAGAAGAAAGCAGCCGCCTTTGAAGTATCTTCCAGGCCTATGACAACTCTGGATGCCCTGCCTGGACAGAGTAACGTGGTGGGGACCAAAACCTTAGCTTGTCCTAGCCCTGGGCCTGGCCCCCACCCTGATAGTCCAGGCCCCCGCCCTTCTATGCCTTGTCATTCTGCAAGGTGTCCCAGGTCCTCCTCACCCCCGTCCCCCACTGCCCTACACCTGTTTGGTGTCCTGGGCCTGCAGGGCCCTGGGTGACCAGGCTGGCTGAGGAGGAGGCTGTCTGCTCACCGGGTGAGTGCAGGCCCCTCCTGGTGCTGAAAGCCTGCGTTTAGGAGAACAGAGAGGAAGCAGAACAGAGGCAAC
>PVKN010033533.1:0-12026 GCA_004027915.1 Capromys pilorides
TGATAGGCAGGGCCGGGAGCAAGACTGGCTGAGGCGCGCCCCAAGTGCAGCCTTCGTCTTGAGCCCAGGGTGGTGGGACCCCGAAGCCCGCTGGAGCCAAGGGGGTTGAGGGAGGCTCCAGCGCGTTCCTAAGTACTGGGATTTTGGAGAGGGGTACCGGGGCTAAAGAACGTTTAGGGCTTTCTTGGGGGATCCTGGGAAAGGGGAGGGAGAGCTTGCACGAGGCCCGGCGGGCGGAGCCTCGGGAACGCGGGGTCCGCGGGGAAGCAGGTGGAGGGAGCGGGCGCTGGCCCGGGAGGCGGCGCGGGGGGGCGGGCCAGGCCGCGGGAGGCGGAGCCCGAGCTGGGGGCTGCTGGCTGGCGGCTCTCGCGGCTCCTTCGCTCGGGCGTCCTGGCTCGCTCCGGCGTCCGCCGTCTCCGCCACTGCCTCCCCTTCCTCCTGCTCCTCCTCCTCCGCCGCCGCAGCTCCGCAGCCCCTCCCGCCATGGCCGCCGCCGGCGCCCGGCGCAGCCCCGGCCCCGGCTCGGGGCTCCGGGGGCGGCCGAGGCTCGGCTTCTACCCGGGGCCGCCGCCGCCGCTGCTCCTGCCGCTTCTGCTGCTGCTGCCGCCGCCGCTGTTGACCGGCGCCACCGCCGCCGCCGCCTCGCGGGAGCCCGACAGCCCGTGCCGGCTGAAGACTGTCACGGTGTCCACGCTGCCCGCGCTGCGGGACAGCGACATCGGCTGGAGCGGCGCCCGCGCCGCGGCCGGGGCCGGGGCCGCGGCCGCTGCTGCCGCCGCCGCCGCCGCCGCCGCCGCCGCCGCCGCGTCCCCGGGCTCCGCGGGCTCCTCGGGCACCGCCGCCGAGTCGCGCCTCCTGCTCTTTGTGCGTAACGAGCTGCCCGGGCGCATCGCGGTGCAGGATGACCTGGACAACACCGAGCTGCCCTTCTTCACCCTAGGTAAGGCTGCGCGCCAGCGCGCTCTGGAGCCCGAGGGGCCGGGAGTCCCTGAGTGAAGCTGGACGGCTGGGGGCGCCCTGGGGTCCCCGCTTCGCCTGCTCGGAGTGGGATGGGCGAAGGGCAGCGGAGCGGCCCGGAGGGCGCACAGGTGGTTGCGAAGGAGAGCGGCAGGAGGTCCCGAGAGCACGGCGGGAGCCCGGGGGCGTGCCTGGCACGCTCGGGCCGGGGACACCCTCTGCCTCTCGCGGGCGCCGACCTCTGCCCCAGCGGGCTCCCTGGGCCAGACCTCAGGCACTGAGCGCCTCAGCCCAGGGATGGAGCCGCCCCCTCCCAGACTCGGCTCGCGGGCTCCGGCCGCCGGCAGCTACCGCCCCCTCGCTCTCGCCAAGGAGTTGAGGGTTCTGCTCTTCTAGATGGATGTTTTCCAGAATCAGAGCGGAGGGGATCCAGGTCCACTAACCCAGTCAGCAAAAGCCAGAGGTCCACATGGGCTGAGTGACCTTGGGTGACTTGCTTCGCCTCGCTGGGCCTCAGCGTGGCTTTCTGTGAAATGGGGCTGGCGCAGGCCGAGTGGCATCCGAGGACCGGGTTCTGCGCCCCAGATTCCCACTTCCAGGGTTTCCCTCCGCCTTCGCCAAAGCCTTTTCTTTACCACCCTCCGCCCAGCAGGACGCAGGTTTGTCCTCTCAGCCGACTTCCTGGGCTGCTAATAATGATAACTTAAAAGCAGGGGAAAAGAGGGGAGGGGACCTGAGTGGGGGTGGGGGGTTTCCGACGGAAAAGTTAATCAGAAAGTTCGGCGGCAGCCGCTGCCTGCTGACTCCCGCCGCGAATCCCGGAGGAGTCGGCCCTTCCGTGGAGCTGTGGGAAGCGCGGCTGATTTCCCACCCGGGTAATTGATAGCTTAATTATCTCGGAGAGCGTTTACAAAAATGTTGTTCCCCCTTAGCTCTCCTGGGCTGGCTGCTCTCTGCCTCCCCTCCCCTCTTGGGGGCGCGGGGCGGGATTGGCTGCCGGAGTCTGTCCAACGATTGCACCCAGTGGGCGCCTGCCTCGCAGGGGACTCGGAGCCCTTCCTTCTCTTTCGCCCTGGGCTACGCGGCTTCGCGAGAGTGGACAGGGCCCTGCTCCGTCCAGGCCCCTGGGATCCCACCTTCAACCTCGGGGGTTAAATCCTTGATTGCCCTATAAGCCCTACAGAGTAATTAGTGGACCAGACCCTACTCCCCTAGGATCCCTGTATTTTGAGATGTATTTGTGGCCACCCTGTTTTCTGCTGCGGAATCCGGGGATTTGAGCCAGAGCCAGGCGGTCTCCTGTTCCCAGCTGGAGCCTCCGGGGTTTCAGCCCCTGGCTGTCCTGAGTGCTGTAACTTGAGCAAGCTAAGCTTCCCGAGGGAGGCGAGGTGGGGAGCTCCTTGGAGGTCTGGGGGACTTGGTGGCGGGGCGTCTGGCGTGTGACCACCCCCCCCCCCCCAGGAGCACAGCACATATGGCGCACACCAGTAGCCCTGTCCAGGTGCACTGGGAGGTTACCCTGTCCAAGGGAGACAGGGAGCGGGGAGGCAAAGTTCTTTAGGCTTCTGCACTGACCTCGGGCTGGTTTCTACCACCGCTGCTGCTGCTGAGGGTACTGGCAGGTACAGGATCCAGCAGAGCCTCAGAAGTTGGCCCCGTGCTGCCACGTCCCCTCTTACTGTTCTGCCCCTGTCCTCTGGTTCCCTCTACTCTTGAAGACTTGAGAACTGGGTAGGGGTGGGTGCTGCAAATGGTCCTCCAAGTGAGGCGGAGGGAATTTTCCCTTAAACGTGCCCTGATTAGGCGGTGAGCACCCTGAGCATTCCAAGAACTCCTCAAAGATGTGGAGGGTCAGGTCCAGCCAGCTGTGGATGCCCCAATACTCCTGGAGTGAGTAGTCCTTGCCATTTTTTGCTGTGGCTTTTAAGGGGATGGGTACCTTAGGAGGAAGTCTTGAATTCCCCAGGATCCGTGAGACCCCTTGTTAGTCCTGAGCAGTTCCCTGAGCGTGGAGACTTCAGCCTACCTGACACACAGCAGTGTGCCTGGGGGTCTGGGACTGTGTTTCCTGGAGTGGCTAGGCGCTCTGTCGCTGACAACATGGAGCGCTTCAGATGCGTACAGGCAACTGGGTCCCCTCCTGGCTCCAGTGCCCTGGGCTGCCAGCTCAAATGCTCCGCACAGGGATTTGGCTAGCGAGGTAGTCACCAGATGGCAGGGGACAGCAGGAGCTGTGTAGGGAGACGTGGGCTTTGTATTTGTGTTGGTCTTCGACTGTTTGCATGTAAACACCGAGTGCACAATACGCTCTTGGAGGGCCAGGCTGGCTGGCGATGTAGGTTGGTGGCAGCCATGGGTGGGAAGGCTAGAATGAATTATTTATGCCCATGGATGTCCTGAGGTCCGAAGACGGTCTAAGCCCATGCCCAGACCTTTTAAACATCTTGCCTAGTGCTTTTGTTTGGTGAGGTAGGCAAAACTTTCCAGTTTGTCAGTTTGGGGAATTTGTGGATGGTGGGATGCCACAGCTGGGTGTGCAGAGCCTGGGCCCCAGCCCTGCCAGGAGTGGGAAGTGTAGTGCCACCACTAGGGGGTGATGGTGTCCACCATTAGGCTGCCATGCATTGGGGCATGGCAAAGAGACTGAGACTCTAGTGGTAAAACACGCCCCCCCCCCCATTTTAAAGGGGCACAAACAAGCGAAAGGCACACTTTCCATCTCATCCTAAATCCGCTTGGGGGACCTCAACTTAATTTTGAGTACGTTTCCAAACATCCACATTTGCCAAAGCTGCCGTCCTGCTTGCCTCTGCCTCACTCCATTCTGCCCGTCTTCCTGAAATAATTATTTTTGTTGTTATAATGCACAGGAGGAAGAGGACTTTTCCTGAGGTGGTTTTTCTTCTTCCATCAAGTTTCAACCTTTTGTATGTAGATAGAAGTTTCTCTCAGGTGTGAAAGATCCCCCAAGTTTCTGTGCTTGGGTTTCTTCTTTAGAATCTGATTATACCTCTGTGACACTGACAAAGTGAGTTTGCCTGAAAGTGATCAAGGAATAGCAAGCAGTTATTTAATCTTTGATGGGGTGCTAAGAGTTTCACTCTTGCCTTGTATTATTAATTCACATAAAATATACAGAATGGGCACTATTGTTGTTCCCATTTGGCAGATGAGAAAGCATTCTTCGAAGTCAAAGGCCTACTTGACAGTTACACTGAGTAAATGGTAGCCCCAGCACTAAAAATCTGAATTTATTGGGAATTTTTAAACTAGTATTATAAAGAAAATATGCTCTTTGTGTAGGCCCTGGTGCTGAACAGGGAAGTCCAAAAATCATCAGCTGGACAAGTAGTGTTTGGCAAATACACTTCTCTCATATTACTGAGTTGAAGGACGACAATTTTAAAGTGGGACACGGGACAAATGGCTTCTAATGACATTCCCAATTTAAAGTTTTATGACTCTGAGGATATCAAAGGGCATTCCACCTATTGCTACCAATAAACACTGGAGATGATACGTTCCCTGACATCAGGACAGAAAGATGTCGCTGTATACTTGGGATACTTCATTTCATGGACCAGAAAGAACTTAAGCTGGGCGCTGAAGGTTTTGCTTAAAAATAATCTGAGGAGAAAGTGAATGCAAAAATCTAGCTTGGGAGCTTAATGTTCATCAGGATCTAGAAATATCCTCTGTGGCTCACTGTGACCTTGAACAAGCTATTTATCATTTGAAGATTCAGTTCTTTGTCCTGAAATGTGAGTGGGTGGATGAGCCCTAAAATAATCCTTCGGTGTGAAGATCCTATGAACTTGAAGTGCCCTGGCCTACTGTATGACTCTGATTCGTGAGCTCCTCTCTCTACTCTCTGTCTGTTTTCCTCTGCCCGTCCTATGGGGACGTTGGGAAGCATAGAATGAAAAGAAAGACTTTGAATAGGAGCAACTGTCAAGGAGGGTTTCCGAGGTCAACTTCATGTCACTGTCATCATCTATCACCAGGAAGCCCCAGAATCTGCTGGTAGGTTTAGCTTTCATGCCCACAGGTAGGGAAATGCCAACATTTGCCTATGGTGATAGTGGTCAGGGCATATTGTATACTTCCTGCCTTAATTCATCAGAAGAAGAGGGAAAAAAGTGGTTACACTGAATAACTATTCATTGTTGACATTCCTGGGTAATTTATGTTGCCTAGTGAGTTCAACAGGACTGTGCTATGTGATGGTGGGATGGGGGTGTCCAAATGCACCTGCCTAAGTCTGCCAGTGTGATCACAGGGGTTTCCAAAAGGAAACCTGATCTGAAAGAACCTGATCTGCCTGGGTGGAAGAGAAAGATGTAGTCTGAAATGCCAACTTGGTGAGCCTAGCAAACGTTTCTTAAAGTACAGCTAAAAATGGGTTCTCATAGAGAAAACATCCAGGAGTAGAAAGGGACCAGGCACCTGGCCAGGCAAGTTGCTGGAAGCAGGGAGTTTAGCCAACAAGCAGCAATCCATGAATGCTAGCAAAGTCTCCTGCAAGTGTCAACGTACGGTGAGGAGTGTTTGTGTATGAGTCTCACTGAAAGTGGCCCCAGAATGCTAATACAAAGCAGAAAGAGCAAGACCCTATGGAAGGAAGGATGTCCTGAAGAGCTGTCCAGAGACCCATGGTATTGACCACTCATGATTTTCAGATCCAGGTCAGAAGAAGCATTAAACCAGACGCATAGAGCTCTTGGGCAGACATCAGGGAAGGCACCCAAGCCCTGGATATATTTGGCCCCTATGCCCTTTATGCTTTCTGCCCCACTGTGAATACTGAGACACTTCATTTGAAGACAGGAAAGCTGGTTACAGATCATAGCAAGCCCTGTCTTCTGTAGAGATTTCTGACCAAAGAATATTCATGAACATCAGTTTTAAATTCTCTGTTGCACGTTGGAGAGAGATGTTGGGATGGAGAAGAGGGAGACTCTCTCAAAACCAAGCCACGCTTAAACAATGTATGTACTTCCCTCATCTGGGCAGCAGGTCTCTTATCATTTAATGAGGCACTTGGGTACCCTCAAACTTTGGGTATCATTTAATGAGGTGTTTGTCTCGTCTAGTGGTGATGATCCAGGTTTCTGGGATATTGTAAGTGAGGGTCTTAGGTGGGAATGAGATGTTCACTGATCTCTGATCTGAATTTTGTTCTCTTTTCCCCCTTACTTCATTCACACCATGCTTTGAACTCCTGTCAGCTCAAAGCTGAGGAGGCCTATTTAGTACTCAGGGCAGAGAGAAATGCCTTGTCTGGTCTGAGAAAGTGCTGTTCCTAAGAAGGCAATGGGGCAAGGAAAAGGGAGGATTCATTTGAGTTGTTAAAGAGGCTCTGGTTCGATCTAAGCGCACCAGAGTTGCTGATTTGATGGGGTTAGTGTCACCAATGAGACAGTAGAGCTGTGCACGCTCAGATGTGACCCAGAGCTTGATTGTTTTCCTGAGCTGGGCTTGCAGGGCACAAGGACATTCTATAATTTTTATTTACAGCAAGTGTGGCAGCAGGTTTGGCGAGGCTCCTGGCTGGCAAAGGCTCCTGCTTCTTATATTTTTGCTTTGTTGTGTGCTAGGCCTTGTGTGCCACCAAGCAGCGCTAGTATGTGTGTTTGCGTGTGTGTGTGTGTGGGGGGGGCTGATGGGAACTTCCAGAGGGCTTATGGGTAATGTCCTGAAAGTATTACTACAGCTGCCTCCTTTGATGGGCTCCCAGCGGCACGGCCTCTGAGAGGGCATCGACTGCACTGTTTCCATTTTATATACTAATGTTGAAGTCCATAGAAGGCAGGAGCCTGCCCAAGTGTCCACAGTCCACATTTGAACTTGATGGCTTTCTGTCCGATTTTTTCCCATCATGACCGTGTACCTCTCATAAAAGGCCCTGGGTTGAATACATCTCACAACGTTCAGCATAGCTGAACATTATAGTGTATGCTAAGCTTTCCTCTTCCCCCTTGGGAAAAACATATAAGGAGAAAAATATCCTCACAGAAATTGAATTTGTTCCTTGCCCAAGTATCCAGCTGGTTGGCTCCCATCTCTCCTAAGCACCTGAGCTGATGGATTTTTTTCTTTTTTCCTCTGGAGGAGAGAAAGCCACACTGACTTTCACTCTTGCTGCCTTTGGGGTAGGCAGAAAAAAATCTGTTCTCTTCTAGTAAAGGAAGGAAAGAGTCCAGCTTAACCTTGAGATCCAGCAGCATCAAGAAGATTCTTCCTCTACAGAGCTGGTACTTTCCCGAGTTCTCGCACTGGCCAGCTAGTGGCAACAGAAGATTAAGTATAGCGAGTGAGAGAGAATGAGCTAGTTTTCCTTCCTCACAGCAGAAAATGCAGCCTCTCTGCCCCAGAAGCAGGCAGGAAGCAGTGCCTGCCAGGTCTTGCTGTAGCTCCTTGCTGCTTGCTTTCACTGGCTTTGTTCTACTATCCACAGTTCTTTGGAGAATAGCCCCCAGAAGACCTGTCTTTTCAATGGAAAAGGGTGGGTGGCCACACAGTATAAAATTTAAGACTGAAATATTTATAGCATCCTTACCAGCATACTGTAACCTAGGAGTAGTCCAGTCTGAGAACTGACATTTGGCAAGAGGATTATGTGCTTCATTAGGGTTGGAAGCACAAGAAGAAGCCACTTTTCCACCGGCAGTGTCACAGCCCCTGGAGGGCTCAGCAACTGTTTTCTCCACAAGAATTTCAACAGTCAACTCCTTGGTCTGTCCTAGCTCTGGATTTTATTGTCTTTGCTTTATCTTTTGTATCTGCAAAGGAGTGATCTCATTAAAGGCCCAAATTGGATCATGATGATCATTTTTAAAGCACCTCTCTGTTCCTTGGGTGAAGCCCAAGCTGCCCACTGTGATCCACGGTCACTCTCCACCAGGCTGTGCTAAATCAAGGGCATTTCATTCTCCTCCTAAGGCTGCCTCATCATCAACTTTTAGCAACCCTCCCACCCCATTTTAAGACTAACCCAAGTGTCCATATCTTGGAAGTTTTTCTTGACTTTTCTGCATCAACATTGAATATTCTGAGTCTAGTAGCTATTGTTAAATAAAGACCATTTTAGTCATAGTCATTTCCTTGAAAGCCACTTATTACCTGTGATGCACCAGACCCTATTCTCGGTGCTTATCCTACAGCAGTAAACAAAACCCAAGGACTCCAACATTCAGAGAGTTTATGTTCCTCTGAGTATTCACAGGGTTTCTGGTCTGTGTGTTGTTACTATTCAAGGCCAATAGCAATATGCATAGTAAGTAAGTGAATTGTATAGCTTATGAAAAGATGATAAATCCTGTATGCAGGAAACAAGGCAAAAGTGGGAAAAGAGAATCAGGAGGTCAGAGATGAGATCAGTTTTTGTATTACGGAGAATAGAGAGAAAGGAGCTTACTGGAAATGTGAGATTTGAGGAAGTACTTGATAGGGACAAAGAAGATATCTAAAAGGAAATATTCTAGGCAAAGAGCAGCTCCAGAAAGACCTTGGTTAGGAACGCAGCTGGATTGTGCCAAGGGCAGCAGATGGCTGTTGGGGCTGGAGTAGAGTGGAAGAAGGAGGCCAGGGGCTGCCCAAACAGCCGTCAGGATTGGGCTCTTACTGCACTGCAGAACTTTGCAGGATTTTAAGCAAAGGCATGCCCAGATCTGGCTTCCATCTCGAAAGAATTACAGAGTGCTCTGTGGAGGATCAACACAGAAATACGGAGGTCCTTGGTTGAGAAGTGGCGGTGGCTTCACAGTAGGAGAACAGGTTTCTTGACTCACCTTGCCCCACTTGTGTTGCCATCCCCACCTCGAGGAAATAAACCTATCTCCTTCCTCCCTGGAGCCACAGACACCCACCCTGTGCCTGGCCCATCTTTGATTTTAGAACGCTAGTACCCTGAATTGGCAACTTTACACACAACAGAACCCACAGTGGCAAAACTGGCAAGGACTCCACAGTGACAAAATCCTACATTTGCCTCAAGGATGAGTACCGTGTCAGCCCTTCCATGACGTCTTCCTTATTTTAAGCTCCCACCTCCATTTATTCCACCTTTTAACATTTTCTGATGATACGAGGATAGATAATGAGACAAAGTCAATTAGAAGGAGTGAGGGTTTTCCAGAGGACCTCTCTGTGGGAAGCTTAGAACCTAGAGAAAGGATGAAGACCTGTACAGAGTGGCCAACCAAGAGGCACTGAGTGTTCAGGGAGGGGATGATCCACGGCAGTTCTGGGGTCATTCAGTGGCCGAAGTCGAAGGAATTTAGGAAATCATCTCTTCAGAAGATTTCTACATTAAGGTGGAAAGTGAAGTTCACTTTAGGAAGCCAGTGGCGGGGTAGATGCCAGACCTACTGACCTATAAGCCAATGGATTTTCTTCCCATCTTAGGGAAGGACAGCTGGGTAACCAGGCATGCAAAGAGTTGGAACTCAGAGGAGTACAGTGGCTGACTTTATCATTCTGGAAAACTATGACCAGTGCACATGTACCATCCCCTTGGTGGCATGTAGGCACGTGTTGTCATTGCCACTATGCTGAATGACAAGCATGGCTCCTTTTGTGCTGTTGTTGGGCATTGTGGCTCAGAGAAGTTAAGAGACGCACTAAGATCACACAGCTGTCGCACAGCTATGCGTGTCCCAGCCACGGCTCTGCCTGGCTCTATAGTCTGCGTTCCCAGCCGTGTATGCTACATAAAGCCAGGGCTCGCCTGAGTGGTCACCCCTTTGACAATATCCTTTTATCTCTTCCTGTTCTCATGGCCAAGGAGCTGTAGAGGCGTGACAACCTCACAGGCCCTTGAGTCCAAGCGCCTCCTTTCTGGTGCCAGGAGCTGACTCAGCATTTCCCCACACCCGTCACGGATTCCTGCTTTGCTCATGATTTGCCGAGAGAAGCCCAGGCCTTGTCTCACATCCTCAAGAGATCTTTAGCTACCCCTGGACCTGGTTGGCAAGCAGGTTCCTATATTTGTGGTACTTCTCGGGTTCCTCTCTCCCTTCCTTCCTTTATTCCCTTCCTTCTACCTGTCCTTTTTTCTCTCCTCATTCTTGCTTTCTCTTGCTATTCCTTTTCTTTTCTTCCATCCCCTAGGGATTTTCTATCTTATGCAATACACAGCATTATGCTAGGACGCATGTGACATAGTTCTTCCAGAATTTTGTATAAACTCAGTGTTCTGTTTCTAACAGCAGTTAGAGAACCTGTTTGAGCTTTGGTTCTTGTTTGGCTCTGGCTTTTTTCTTACCCCTAGTTGCTCAACTCGAAGTTGAATTTGGATGGCTTTAGTGCTCCGTAGAGAAATTGTAGCATTTTAGTGTTCCCAGCTTGAAAATGGAATGTGTGTTATACAAATAAAATAATATTAAATGTATAATAATGCTATAAAATCTAAATAAATAGTAGATACCCTTCTGGAATATTAGATCTACATAATGTGATGCCTTCAAGATCCAGCACAATTCTGTCATTTGCGAAGATATTTTCCAAGGGTCTACAGCTAGTCTACACATGCTGTTCCTCACCTATGTCCTCAGATGAAGAGGCGGTGTGCTGGTGTAGATGTGTGCCAGGTCTGAGGACCAAAAGCCCCAAGATTGCATCCCCCGTGTAGGAATTCCTAACATTAGACTTAACATATGCCATTTCTCTGGGGCCTTGACTTGTCCATCAATAAATGAAGAAAACAAAACCATTGTTTTTCCAGTTGCAGTGAGTTATTTTTGGAGAGCTCTTCATAAACCAGACTTTAGTGGGTGCCTAGCACTGTGCACAGTTTGTCCTTAACCTGCACCCCATGATTGTCACTCGGTGGGTGACAGAGCGTGCAAAGCACCTCACCCGGTGTCTGGCGCACAGTTTGTGATCCCTGCTTCTTTGCCACCTGGAAACCTTTTTTTGGAAAGAGGTGAAGGTATGAATAAATAATTAATGTGACTGTCCTTTCCCGTCTCCCTTTTTCTACTCCTGTGACTCCCTCTGCCTCTGCTGCCATCTCAGCAAGGCCCAAATGGATGAAACTGACCAGCGATCTTCGCTTATTCTGAGAGCTGAGGGCAGAGAATTCCGGGGTTGCCTGAGGACAGTTTGGACAGAGAAGTGCTTAGAGACTGAGTGTAAGGCAGGTGGGAGTTGGGGAAGCAGGCGGAGTAGATTCCTCTCCCTTCTGGTGGAGGAAGCTGGCTGACAAAGCCTTACTCTCGGGCACCCAGGAAAGTCACGAGTGGTTTTGCAGGCAGCTGAAAAGGGAAGGAACATTTGCATTAGCAGAATCAGCAGTAAAGAGATTTCCAGCCACAGTAATAGATAGCTGCATTCTGGGGGAATCATTTCAGTGGTGGCTGTGGGTGGAGGAGTGAAGAGTGTGGGGTACAAGGAGATGTCTGGTTTACTTACAGGGAGCTGAGAGACAGATCCCATTGGGAGCCAGGAGCCCAGCGCAGGGCGACTATTTCTTTGATCAGCGTCGTCGGCCCTTTCCGCTCTCCAGGCAGACAGTTTGCCCCTGGAGAAGCCCCCGTGGGAGGCAGAGCACGCACTGTACGCTGCCTCTGCCCTGATTACCTGGAGTACTCCTCTCAAGGCTTTCAGAGCTAGCAGCAATTTCCTGGGCACCTGGGATTTGCAGATGGGCAAAGTCCCAGGTTATTTAGCTCAGCCTTTGCTAAAATTAGCTCTGCTTCAGAATCGCTCTTGAGATCCCAGGTTTCTTCTCAAGGCCAGGCCACCCAAAGGAGACTTTGGAATCTGCACTCTAAAAAGTACTGAGTCTTTGATGTTCCCAGGGGACTTTGGGTCCTGTCCCACTGTGCTCCTCTTCCCTCCCAACAAAGTTCCTTTCCTTAGTGGAGGTTTCAGCCTCCACTTGACTTCCAGGTTTGTAACTCTCACCTTCCTGACCCTGGGCTGAGAATGCTGTCCGCTCTCACTCTAGGATGTTTTCTTGTCTCTGATCCACCTGACTCTGCCATTGCCTCCCCAGAGAAATTTTATCTGCGTTCCCTCAGGATTAGGTTTCTTTTTCCCTGAACCCCTAGACTCTCTGGAATGAT
>PVKN010033534.1:0-11893 GCA_004027915.1 Capromys pilorides
GTCTTGGGACTCCACCAGGTGATTAGTGTTCATTTAGAATATCCTTCACGATTGATTATCCACAGGGAAAGAGTCATTTCATTTTTGTCTTAAGGCCTGGATTTCAAAGAATGTGCCTCCATACACAGGTTTAAGCTTCTGCATTGACCCCTTTAAGGATCTATCTCTCTCACTGCTCATTATATTTCTAAGTAAAATATCTATAATAGTAATGTTAAGCTCAAGTGTCTATGTTGTAGGATAATAATATCATTAAGCTTCTCTTCTGGAGGGTTAACAACTTAAGTTTGCAGACCAAGAAAGTAGGGAAAAAGGAGGGCTACAAGGATAGCCAGTGTTTTGGCCCTAGCCCTTCAAGTTCAGTGAGGACTCAGGACATAAGTGAACCTTTACTGTAATGCACTATAACTCAGTGGTATCCCCAATTTTCTGTTCAAGGAGACTATGGGACTACGGAGGAAAGGGATCAATGACATTATAGTGTGCTTAAGGAGAGTCGCCTAGAGCGAAAACATTTTTTCAGGCTTTCACAGAGAGCAAATTAGTCAAGCAATGGCTGTGAATCATCTAGGTGGCTGACACAGACAGGAGATCTACAAAACGATATACATGGCTTCAGGGTAAAACTTGAAGGGATTTGACTGACCTTCTCAGATACAAAAGTTACATTTTTTGTACGTAGGTCTTGCTTTATGTTGGCATTAACTATCCAGAAGAAATGTTTTACCATGAGCTATAAAAAGTAAAATCATTAATATGCTGTGTTATAAAAAGCTAAAGTTAATATCTTCTAACATTGCCAGTTCTACTGATAACCCACTACTATTATGGACTATTGGACTATATATACAGCTACTTTTTCTTAGTTCAATGAGAAGAAAGGTTTGTACTAAAAATGTTTAGAAGAACTATTTTTTGAGGGGGAGTGTGGGGCTGGCTCAGGCCGCCTTAAGCCAGGTAAGGCTTGTGCAGCTGCAGATTGAACCCTGGTGCCGTGCGACTGACTGCATTTGCCCAAATAGGTGCTTAAACAGCTGAGCTAAGCTGCAGGCTCCCACTAATAGTGTTTAGAAAAGATGTTTCTGCATCTTGTACTCTGAACAACTACTATGAAGAAAACAATATTCAAGGTATTAATTATTATAACTGTCCTACTAACCTGTTCTGAAACTGTCTCATTATTATTTCTTTTTTATTACAATTAATAAAATTAAAAAAAAATACAAAACAAAGAAATAATAACTCCTCTTTATTATACAATGATGATTATGGCCAGGTTGATATTTCATTTCTGATATCTTGTTATACTAATTTCTAAGCAAGATTTGGAGCCTGACTGTTAGACAGAATTGCTGAGAAGAACAACACCATTCTAGTATTTCATAAGCAACTGGACTTAGTATACTTCCTGGTTAAAACCATATGTCTTGCACCTCAGGATTATTCTATCACAGATTAGCTGCAAGTTTGAAGAAATAAAGCCAAGTTTGGATTTCTCATCTGTAAATTAGACAGTAAGAGTATTTGTTTTCTAGTCTCTTGGAGAAACAAAATGAGATAGTGTGTGTAAAGAATTTATTGACATATCCAGTTTATAGTGTAGTAATAGGCCAACTAATGAAAGTTACCAAAGTAGCAAGATCATGCCATTGCAGCTTTGTGGCTTGAAAGGATTTTTCATCCTTCCCTGTCATAAAGCCATCTGTAATATTCATGCCTCTCCTCATACTGCTTTACTGATCCTGCCATTTTTATTTCCTGTGACATGGAGTAAAGTTGAATTTAATCTGAGATGGATTCAGAAGGTAAACTCTTGGGTATGATGCACTAAGATTTGTAAAGAAATATCCACTGATAGAAGAAAAATATCCATATTTATTGAAGGTCATGAGATGATGTGCTCAGGGCAAACTTGTCTCAACAAAAAAAATAGGATGAACAGAAAAGTGGTGCCAAGACAACAGAAAAATGAAAAGCACAGTATACAGAGGTAAGTCAGGCTTCAAATTGCTGAGGAAGGGGCTAGCAAGATGGTTCAGGGGTCTAAAGCACCTACTTAAGAAAACTTAGGCAACTGCAGGGACCTTGGTTTGATCCCCAGCACCCCAGCTGTGCCATCCCCACTCTCAGTGCTGAGATGACCATTAAAAAAATTGCTGAGGAGGTTCACCCCAAACTGGGTGCTTCTCACTGAATCTTTAGGTAAGAATGACAAAAATAATTGTCAGGTGCTGCATCACCTCAGGGGCTTTCAATGAACAAATACGATGCAGAATTCAATTTGATTAAATTGCATGTAGGAGACATAGTCCATATTTATTAATCATAAATAAGATTCCAGTATGAAAAAGCTTACTTAGGATCATGCCAAGAGATCTAACATGCTTGTGCTCTGTCCTGGGCCTTCTGAGATTTACCAGTTTCTTTGTTACTTTCCTTTTACCTCTCTTAGAAGAATGGAAGCGGGATTGACCCTTGGGTGTTGCCTCAATTTAAGTGGGTAGAGAGGAGTAGTATTCTCAGCCTCCATTGTTCTACCACTACTCAAACATTCCAGTCAGTTTCCAGCCTCAGGGGGAGATTAGAGGTTTGATAGGCAGTTTAAGACACAGATTGATGTCTTTTTGAAACCATAATCATAATGCATATGAATACACTTTCTCATTTGTGACTGCCCCTTTCCCTATGAGCCATGTCATTCCCTTCTCAGCCTTGATGCTAAAATGACCTTGCATACCTTTTTCTGCATTCTGTCTTCCTGTGAAATACAATGCTACACTGATTTGACTAAGATGACAGTTTTTTCACTAGGAGAAAAAAAAAAGATTTGCATTTTTCTATAATGCTCTTTCTAGAGGCAGAGTTTCACTGCCACTTAGTGCTGAGTGCTCTCTTTAGCTGTATTTTCCTGCCCAGATGAAAGTCTTTGAAATCACTGTGGACAGTGCTCAAATGACAGTGATGTTCTTGCCACCATGCTGTTTCTACACCATAAGAATGGAGGTAGGCATCAGAAAGAGAATGCAATCATTTTAACCAGAGAAGTGCTCATTTTGTAAGCTTATCAAAATGTCAAAATCAGCATTTTTACTTTTATTTAAAATTTAGGCTGACTTATTTCACTATTTACATGTGAGTTTACATACTTTCTCATCTCCAAATAGCCAAGCTTAAGTATTTATGGAAACTAAATTATGCTATAAGGGAAAGAAACGTCTAACTTGAAAGATATCTAGCTTAAGTTTGTGTACTCTAAAACCACAGAATGAATTTTAGGAATAAATGAGGGTAGCAATGGAATATATTTATTGAGGGAAAGAAAACATCTGTCTGAGGGAGGAACAAAGGGGACTTGAATGAACTATTTAGGTCCCTGCCTTTTCTAGGGATTTTTATAGAGCAAATCCACCAAGGAAGACAGGTGTAAGGTGGGAAACATGTGAACTCACAAGATGGGTATGAGGTAGGACAAGACTATTGGCAAGCACTAATATTAAAAGCATAATTGCTCAGGTAAGATTGCTTAAATCAGGATCAAATGGGGAAGCAAGTCATGTAGCAAGCAGACAAATACAGAATAGGAACTTTTCCTATAGAGGGTTGAGCTAGTTATAAATTCCTAGGTTTTTTTTTTTCTTTTTGTCTTTTTGAGACAGGGTTTCACTGTGCAGTTCAGGTTGGCCTTGACCTCACTTTTGTGGCCTAGGCTTGTCTCAAACTCTCACTGATCCTCCTGCCTCAGCCTTCCAATTGCCGGGATTACAGGCATGCGCCAACATGCCCGGCTGTTCCTGGCTTTTTCAATGCTGTTGATAACTATTTAGAATATCAATCCCTTATGTCCATTCCTAGGGATTTATGAAGATGCATTTGTTTCATCTTTTGTCTTGAGGTCTGGTCCACAGTGGAAGTGCCAGTGTCTCCCATAGTTGCAAGGTATGTCATCTTCCACACCAGCTCCTTAGAAAGCATAGCCTTGTCTGACTACCTGTGTCTCTATTTAGGTCAGCTGTCTGACCGCCTATATTTCTATATTACTCAACTGCCTGAAACAACTGGATTGACCTATACTCAATACACTGGCATGGCAAAGTAGTTTGTTTTCACTTTAACAATTGTCTAGTGGTTTTTAGATATGATGGTTTGAATTTTTCCTATATAGCTGAAAAAAATGTTGGCAAACTACTGCTTATTTTAAATATGATCTGCTAAAAATCTGCAAAATTTTACATTTTACTAGTATATTAGAATATATATATATATATATACACACACATATATATGACATATGATATAGATAGATAGATAGATAGATAGATAGATAGATAGATAGATAGATATAGTTCAGAGAACCTTGGAAACTGGGCACACTACAGTTGTCTGTTTTGTGTGGTTCAAAGAAATCAATGAAAAATTGCTATGTATTTGTATCATTATTTTCACAGAATTGAATAGCAGAAGCTAAGGACTTATAGAATGTGCCATTTTTATAGGCCAGTGAGTCTTTTATAAATCCATATTTTTTGACTAAAACATTGCTTGCCTCAATTGTGTGTTAATAGTATGAGAAGTGTTGCTTAAAAGTCATTAAGACTTTTGAGAAACTGGTTTTATCTAGCAAAGAATTGTATAAGTTTTCATTTAAAGTTGTGTCATTCTGTGATGTGAGTTTCTGGAAAAGAAGACCAGCGAAACATAGGACAGCAGAGTTGAGTGGAAGTAATACATTATTTAATACCTTTTCTTACACAGTAATGGTTTGAAGCATGACTAAAGATTTCTCTCCCAAAGGCAGCCTAGTACTCTGCTTCTTGCTTGCAACCCCATGCAAATGTTCTTCCCTGATCATTTGAGGATTGGTTGCTTGTTAGTGACTGAGTGACTGTCATGTAACTAAATCTGCCTCCAAATCCTGGGTGTTGTTTCAGTGTTCCTGTTTGTTGTTGTGCCCTTAAATATCATATTCGCCTCTTCTTCTGTTTCTTGATTCTGCTAGGCATCCAATTTTATTTTTACAACATCTTTTCCATATTTCCTCCTAATATCATTTTATTTATAATTTCTTGTCCTTTTCTTTGTGTATTTTGCTCTGTGTTTTAGTCATTGTACTTGTTTCTGTGACAAAAATACCTGACATCTGCAATTTAAAGGAAGAGAAGATTGTTTTGAGTTATATTTCAGCAAGAAGGCATGACAGAGAGGAATGGCAGAGGAGAGTTGCTAGAGTTATGAATAGGGAGTAGAGAGTGAAGGGAGGAGCCAAGGAGTGATATAAACCATTCTGGGCTACACATTTCAGTGACCTATCTCTTAAGACCATACCCCATCACATGAGAGTAAGTCAGCTATAATCCCTCCCTACTCCCTCACCTTCAAAAACCTGACATATGAGTATCAGCCTCATATAAGAGGCTTCTGTGCACATCCATGCATCTCATAACATATCATGCTGCCCAAAAAAACTTATGTTCATCTTTATGAAAAGTTCATTTAGTCCAAATTTAAGTGTTGTTAAAATCTTTATACTATATACAAGCACAATTCTAAGACGAATGTGATCATTTAATGTAGCTAATATGTACCAATAAACTTAATAAGAAAGAGCTGCCAAAACCTTAGAAGTTCTACTGAATTCACTACTGAAAAGTCCAAGTGCAAAGTCTTCTCTGAGTCTCAAGGGAAACTCTTACTTGTGAGCTCGTATGAAAATAAAAAAGAGCACCAGCCCTATACTTGGGTGGCTGAGTCAGGGACCAAGTTAAAGCATAGTGGTGTAGGTGCGTAATTCCAGTGCTGGGAAAGCTAAAAACAGGACGATCACTATGAGTCTGAACTGCACAGTGAGACTCTGTACAAAATACATAAAAAAGAAAAAAAGAAAGTTAAAAAATCACAACATGTGGTGACAGAGGATAAACTTTCTAATTGCAAAGGAACAAATAGGCAAATAGAAATAAATAAGACCAAGTCTCAGAAGAGTAAATATTAACTTTGTAGATCCACATCCAGCACCCAACGTAAGCAAGATGGGAATTCCAAAGGACTCGTAGTCCCAACCCTATAACATTGACAAAAACTGTAGCCCTCTGAACTTTTCTCCTCATAAATTTCTTCAGACAAATTATGTCCCATGTTCCTGGCCACTCTAATTTTCTGGTGACTCCACTGTACTTTAAGCTTCACTTTCACAGCTTCATATCAAGAGCCCCTTGCTAGTCCTAGTCTCTGTCCAAGAAGCTTAAGTTCATAATTCCATGGATAAATTATTGGAATTCCATCATTTTAAGTCCAAACTACCACACTCAATGCAATCTATGGTGAAAGACATTAAGATATGTTTGTGGTTATGGGAAACCAACGAATCTGAAGTCCAGTCATGGTTAGGGCTATATAGAACAGAAGCCTCAACCCAAAACAAAACCTGGGTTTTATTCATTCATGAAGAAAAGAGTGAGAATTCATTCATGAGGATGAGTGAGAATGAAGGGAAGTAGGTGGGTGATGTGAGCTAGCCTAGGTAGGAGGCCAAAAATCAGCTCTTCAATATGCACAGAAAGATATGAAAAAAGAATTATCTCCACAATACAATTGATTTTGATGTGTTGGGGTTGGTGCATGTCTCAGTTACATTTTACTTATTGCTGGGACAAAATACCCAACACCCAGAATTAAAGAAGGAAAGGTTTATTTAGCTCACAGTTAGTTCAGGTTTTAGGCTGTAATTGGCTGGCTCCCAGACAGAGTGGCACATGAGGGAGAGCAGAAAACAGCAAAGAACAAAGTGAAGGGCAGAAGCTGCAGCTTCTAACCAGCCTCTCTCCTGTCATATTATAAATAAACTACCCTGAGGCTTAGTATGTAGAACTCACACAGTGTCCATGACCTCCTCTCACCCAGGATGAGCATGTTTACATCTAAGAATCTTGGCTCTCTGCAAGTTCCTTAATTAAATTTTAAAACTTCTCAAGTTGACACAATATATAAACCAATACAATCCATCCCTTGTCAATTTGGCAACCAGACATTTCCTTAAACCAGTTTCCAGGTACATAGACATGCTTATTAACATTTTACAATTTGAATACTATATTACAGTAGAACCATGACATTTTACCCCTGGGAACCCTCTCTCAAAGACTCATGCACATCCCTTTATACAAAAAGTATTTTAGCCCATCTCTAAGAGTTGCCAAAGTCCTAATAATTTCAACATTGCTGAAAAGTGCAAGTCCCAAGTCTCCACCAAGATCTAAGTCAAACTCTTAGCTGTGAATTTCTGTATAAATGAAAAGTTACATACTTCCAATATTTAATGGCATAAGAACAACATTATTATTCCAAGGGGTACAAAGAGCAAGATGCAAAGCATTGAGAGGAAAGTAAGTCCAAAATCTTGAAGGGAAACATTATGTGCTGTAGTTTCATGTGGAACATCCAAAACAACCTGTAACAAGTTGTGAGCTTAAAAATTCTTACACGGTTCCAATCCTTTTTATAGTAGCTCTCATGGCTTCTCTCTCAGGCTGGACTTGCTCCATCCTTGCAATTTTCCTCAGACAGTTCATGTCCCTGGGTTTTCTACACTTCTGGGGTTTCCACTGAATAAGATTCTCACTCACAGCTTTACACATTTTACTCTCACAGGCACATTGCTTGTCCTCAGAACTCCTGCATTTTGAGTGTGCCTAAAACCAACACCATGTGGATGATTCCAAGGTCTGCTGCCAACTAGAGCAGTAGGCAGGCTTTTTTTTTTTTTTTTCACTGTAGAGGTTAAGTGCCAGGATTGCTGAAAATTCTGACCCTGATAACCAGGAAAATAATTCTCTATGCCAGTGCCATTCTGGTATCTAGTGTGGTTGCTGCCTCCATTCTGGAACATGGTGCTCTGCAGCTTTCTCCTCAGAATAAAGTTCCTCACCCTTGGAATGCTAAGGCATATAACGGCAAGAGTGGCAAAATGCCACATCCTTTGATGCCTTTAACACATCTTTTCTACTTTCCTATTCCTCCTGGACAATAGAGATCTCACCTCTATCTTTATAGTCTACAACCATCCTGGCACTTCCTTTGTGGCCAAACTCATAACATTTTAAATCATCCTGCTGGGCTCTTTGCTCTGGACTCTCAACATATATCTGACTAAAAGCCCCCAACTATGGCCATTCCATTGTCTCAACATTCAACTGCTTTGAGATTGCTTTTGCAAGATTAACCAGTCCACTATACTTAATCTCAGTCTCAAGCAAAGTCTCTGAACAGGAGCAAAATGTAGGCAAATTTTCTGCCAAGCCATAACACAAATCATCCACAGTCCAGCAGCCAATGCAGTGTTTCTTCTCAGAAGAAATCTTCCCAGCCTGGTCTTTACAGGCAAGATTTGTATCAGCATTCTGATCTTCAGAAATCTGAATAGAATCTCTTATTCAGAACAGCAGGAGCTATTCCAGCTGTCTGCTAGTAGCTGACCTTTCAGATCCTTTCTTATCTCTTTCCATTAGCCATTCCTAAAAGCTCATAACCTACATTGTCAGGTATAGTCACAGTCACAATCTCACTCCTGGTACCAAATTTTATCTGTTACTTTTTTTTATGGAGGTAATGAGCAGAACATATTTATTGAGGGAAAGAAAGCTCCTGTCCAAGAGAAGGATGGGGGGGCGGGGTCCCGAGTGGATATCCCCCTGCCTGTTACTTTTTACTTGTTGCTGGGACAAAATACCTGACATTCAAAATTAAGGGAGGAAAATTTTATTTAGCTCACTGTTAGTGCAGGTTTTAGAGTTTATTTGGCTGGCTCCTAGGCAAAGTGGCACGTGACAGAGAGTTGCAGAAAACAGCAAAGAACAAAGGCTAGGGAGTAAACTTCAGCTCCTAGCCAGTCTCTCCTCCTGCCTTATATTATAAACAAGCTACCCTGGGGCTAGGGGTGTAGATCTCGCACAGTATTCATGTCCTCCTATTGCACAGGATGAGGATGTTTATAAAATAAGAATCCTGGCTCTCTGCTGAGTCCGTTAACTAAACTTCTAAACTTCTCAAGTTGACACAATGTATCAACCAGTACAGTGCATCAGTTCTGATATGTAATTTTTCTAACCTTAGGAAGTCATAGTATCAATAACAAGGCTCAATCCCAACTTATAGAGACCTTTTTCTGATCCTCATCTTAGTCTTGGAAGTTTATATTTGTAATCATGTGGATAAATCATTGAAATTCTGTCAAGTTCATTGAAATCTACCACTCCCAGTGTAGTTCATGGTGACAACAAAGACACTAAAGCATATTTATAGTTAATTGGAGCCAAGGGGTCCTAAATCCAAGCATCTGAACCACATGACAAGAGAGTATCACAGCCAGGACCCTGCTCCTGTGGTATCAAAATATGACTTTGTCACTGAGACACAACTCCTGACCCCCACAACTAAAAGAAAGAGACATTTATTTTTATCACAATCTCTACAGATTTCATGCCATAGTCCAGTGGCTCCAACACAGGACTGCATGGCAGAAATACATGACAGAAAAATAGCTTTACTCTTTGATATTTGGGAAGCAGAGAGGAAAGAAAGGAGCCAGAGAATGAGATCAAGATTTTTAGGCTATACACTGCAGTGATCTGCTTTTTAGGTCATACTCCATAGTCCAGCAGCAAGCCAGCTCTAAATCCCTACAATCTAGTAATTTTCAAATGCTTCACCCATGAGTGTATGAGGCTTTTGAGGAACATCCAGATATAAAGCATAACAATATGCACATACAGTTCGCTGATTTATCCTTTCTTCAAAAATTCATTTATTTCGAAAGTCTGAAGGAACTGAGTTCAACTGTGGTAAGCATTGTAGGTACATCAGTAAACACAATAAAGTTCTGCCCTTGTAAAGCTTATACTATCTAAAAAGACAGACTAAATATAAATTACTGTATTATGCAGTATTTTAAAAGTTTCTACTACTATAGAAAAGCACACAGAGCAAATGTAATTTGGCTAATGAAGAAATTTACTCTTTTTTTGCAGGGGGGGGGACTGGGGTTCAAACTCATGACCTTGCATTAGCCAGGAAGACACGTGTGCCATGGAGCTATCTTCCCTATCCCAAAATTTATTCTTGAGCAAAAGATCAAACACACATTAAAGTGACCCAGGAGTGGACAAGCAGTACAGAAAACTTGTGCTTTCAAGGGCCAGCTTGGCTGATGTTGAGAATCAAAGTACAGATCTCAGCAACAGGCGAGACAACCAGTTCTGAAATGGTATTGGCACCATTGATGGTGGAAGCACAGGAGACTGTAAGAAAGCATTGGATCCTTGGACTACTTTCCTCATTGGACTGACAGGGTGTGATAATGGGCCTGATATATGATGCAGAGCAAAGTAAGGGAAATGTTAAGCTTTTATGCCAGTTATTGAGATGAGGAAGAAAGATGAAAAAAGCCAAGAGTTCAGTTTAGTTCAAGGTTACAAAACACTCAAATACCAGTGTGATTAGGCAAACTATTGTAATCTCAAGTGCTTTCTTCATTTCCTTTACTTCTTATTTCACCATGTTTTTTTCACATACTGTTGAATGGCTGTTTGCCCATCATATTGTGAGTTCCAAGGAAGTGGGGATAGTTTCCAACTTGCATTGGATTATAGATGAATGCAATATTCAATTTTCTTACTGGCAAATGTATGTGTTTTATAAATATTTATCAAATGAATTAATGAATATATACAGTTTTTCAAGTTTGCAGAGATAAGCCAAATTACCATGTTGACACTTCCTGCATAGTTCTTCAGGGAAGTTTCAGGGTAAGGTGTTAAATAAAAATACAAAAATATAAATATAAGAGTCTGTATGTAGCTGTGATTGTTTGCATTAATATAGATGTTTATATGGCTTACGAAGCAGGATAGCATAATGATTTACCACACTGGCATTGGAGCAGTAACACCTTGTTGGAATCCCTGTGGAGCTATTTTCTAGATGAGTGACTTTAGGAAAATTACTTAATTTTTGTGTGCTTCCATTTTTTTATAACTTGGGAATAATAATATTATTCTTATAGGTTTGTTGTGATAATGCAATAAAATTATTTTCTAAAAGGATATGAGGGACACAATAAGTGCTAGGAATTATTATCCTAGCACTATATGGCTAAATATTTACAATGATTCTAAAAGGCCCCATTACACTTCACTGTTTATGCCTTCCATGCAAATTTCAAGTCCTTCCCACTGTACCTTACTATTTTCTACCCAGTGAATTTCTCATTTTATTAGCCTTATCTTTCCAAAATTAATTCCATGCTGCACGTTTTTGGGATAATAGTAATTTCTAATGACTAAAGATTAATGGGAAGTAGAGTTAAGGGAAATAGGAGCCATGCATATCAGACAATAACAGTGAGCAAACTGAATTACCTCCCTTTTCAACTCAAGGATGGGATTTTCACTTCAAAGACAGTTAACCCACTATGATTCTTCAGGAAAAAGAAGTTCTGAAGGTGAAGTCGTCTTTATGGCTTCATTAAATTACAGATGAGAAAATCCATTGTGTGCTATAATAACTGAAAAGGATTTAATGCCACAAGAATGGTCTCCTGAGACTGTATAGCTGGTACCCCTCCTGATGCTGATTGTCAGTAGGCTGTCTGGTTAACTTTGCTTTATGAAGCTGTAATGAGTAAGAAGGAATGGAAGGAAGAAGGAGGAGAAGTCAGGAAATGAGGGTCTCTATACTGTCAGGGAGTAACTGGCTCTGAGCAGTGCAGAAAAGCATATTAGACTTCTTTTCTACGGGATAAGCTGTAAACTTGTAGCTATTGCTGCATTAAATGCCCATCAACCATCTCCAGTGCCACTTTTGTCTATTTGAAGGGAAATTATTTTCATTGTAATGTGTTGCA
>PVKN010033535.1:0-12019 GCA_004027915.1 Capromys pilorides
TCCTTTTTTAGTAGTTTTAAGTGCTGTATGAGATTATTTATTTGTTCTCATTGTGTTTTCTTAATGTGTGAGTTCAGGGCTATAAATTTTCCTCTAAGAACTGCTTTCATTGCATCCTATACATTCCAGTAGTTTGTGTTTGAATTTTCATTAAATTGTAAATATTGTTTAATTTCTTCTTTAATTTCATCTGTAACCCACTGGTTGCTGAGAAGGGTGTTGTTTAATTTCCATGTATTTCTGGGGTTTTTGTGATTTCATTTGCCATTTATTTCTAGTTTCATTGCATAGTGGTCAGATAATATACATGGCATAATTTCTGTTTGCTTGCATATACTTAAGCATGACCTATGAACTTGTACGTGGTCCATTTTGTAATATTTCCTGTGTGCAGTTGAAAAAAATGTGTATTCAGAAGTGATTTGGTGGAACACTCTGTGTGTGTCCACTCAGTCCATCTGTTCCAAGACTTGGTTCAGTTTTGCTACTTCGTTGCTAATTTTTTGTTTGCTTGATCTATTTTTTTGGGATAAGGGGGTGTTAAGGTCTGCTATTAAGATTGTGGTATTGGATATCACATTTTTCCTGTCCATTAAGATTTGTCTTATATAACTTGGTGCTCTCGTGTTGGGTGCATACATATTTATGAGTGTTACCTCTTCATCTTGAATTTTTCCCCTAACCGGTATGTAGTGACCTTCTCTATTTCGCTTGATCAGTCTTGGTTTGAAGTTCAGACTGTATGAAAACAGGACTGTTAGCCCTGCTGTTTTCTGAGGTACTGGGGCTTGTGGTATTGTTTTCTATCCTTTAACTTTTCGCCTATGAGTTTTTGAGTTAAATGTGTTTCTTGTATTCAGCATATTGTTGGATTTTACTTCCTTATCCACTTTGCCAGTCTACTTCTTTTAATTGGAGAGTTGAGTTCATTTACATTGATGATTATAATTGAAATATATTGACTTATGATTGACATGTCTTTTACTTACTACCGTTTATGCCTTTTCCTCCTGTTTAATTGGTTTCCCTATTTGTTGTTTTTTTTCTTGTCTCATTTGTAGAGATCAGTTCATTTTGGTCTCCCTCTGAAATATTTAATAATCTATGTAAGGTTGGCTTTGACATCATGAAATTCCTTGCTTTCCATTTCATGGAAGTATTTCACTTATCCCTTGTACTTGAAAGAGAGTTTTGCAGGATATGGCAATCCTGGCTGGAATTTGTTTTCATGGAGGCCTTGAAGCACTCTGCTCCATGCTCTTCATGACTTTATGGTTTGTGAAGAGATATCTGCCATTGTTCTGATAGTTTTCCTTTTAAATGTGATCTGTTTCTTTTCTCTAACAGCTTATTATATTATTCATCTGCTGAATTTCTGGGATCTTGATTTTCATATGTGTGGGTGTGTTTTTAGTTGAATTGATGTTATTCAGAGTTCTATATTCTTCAGTTACCTGAATGTCAATTTTTTTTTCTCAAATTTGGGAAGTTTTCTTCTATTACTTCTGCCCATATTCTGTTTATATTATTTGTATTTACTCCTTCTAACTCATTGATTCTTATTAATCTCATATTGTTCATTTTTGCATCATCTTGCAGATGTTGAATTATTTTTTCCTGCATCCTGGTTGTTTTTGTGAGATCCTTTCTTACCTTTCACTAGCTGTGACTGTGTCTTCAAGATTCAAAATCTTATCTTCACTTTTATCCATACAGTTTTGCAAGCTTGTGATTAAGATTTTATTTTCCTGTGTATCTCTTTGAACCTGTTTCATGTGATCTATTTCTTTCTTATATTGCTCATTCAAGGATTCCATCATATTTCTAATCTCCTCTTAATTTTTTATCAATGTCTTCTTTAGAGGCATTTATTAAATCTTTTATTATTTTTATCCTTTCTTTTTCTACTTCAGAGGTTGTTTCTGCTCTCATTTCCTTTCTACCTTTCCATATTTTTCTTTTACTTCAGATGCTATTAATTTAGAGATGACTTTTTTTACTTAAGAGGTTCTTTCTGGTCTGATTCCCTCTATGCTTTTCTGCAGCTGTTTTTTTTTTTTTTTTTACTTCAGGCTCCAGTAATTCAAAGATTTATTTTTTAATTTCAGAGGTTATCTCCAATCAGAGTTCCTCTATATGTTTCTGCATTTGTTTGTTTACTTGAGATGCTACTAATTCAGAGATTTTGGCTCCATGATTCCCATTTTCTTCTATGGTAGTGTCTTCTGTATTTGTTACAGGTGGGCTCGGGACCTGAGATTGCATTTTGCTCCTTGTTTGTATCATTCTGTATACTAGTGCCCTTTGGTGAAGAACTGCATGCCTTCATGGGTTGGTTCTTCATTTTGAGCTGTTGGGTCAGCTGAGCTGCTTGCTGGTGGGGGAGAGGGGTCTCACTCACGTGGCATGGCGGGGTCTGGCTGCAGGGTCAGCTGTGCTGTCAGCAACCAGGTTAGGTTTCACTCACGAGAGCGGGCCTGGCTGCTGGAGCTCAAGTGATAGCTTTCAATACACTTCTCCCATGGGAGGTTACAACTACTGGGGCTTTACTGAAGAATTTTGAATTGCACCACATTAAAGGGATTAATTTTACCAATCAGAATTCATACTGGATGAAGGAAAGTAAGCAGCCAAATTTTATATTATTTTGGAATATCTGAATAATATTCAATACAGACGAGCTTGAGTTTTGCAAAGAAATCTGGAAAGCATATATTTTCACTTTAATATGTAGCTGTGTTTTCACAGATAGTGAGAGCTGAGCTTAAAGAAAGTGTACTCAATCTTTGACATAGAAGAATGAATTTTAAAGGGCAAAAAAGAAGCTTCATATTTCTGAAATTAAAAATTTCTGAAATTAAAAATTGCTCTTCTGTACATAGCAATCATAGTGGATATAGAACAGCCTAAAGCCATGTATTGGATAGCCAGCTGATATTGCGGGAACTTCAGCACCTCTAGTACCTCTCAACGGTTTGCAAATTTAGACTCAAAACCTGGCTTTCTCATTTTCCCTCCATGAATTTTCCACTGCCTTCTGGGCAATTACTCTGAATAACAGCCTTTTTGCCTGATGTGTTCAGCTCCCAAAACCAGAGCTAATTAATGTAGTTAAAAATCCATGCCTGAAGCCATTTTTCCAGGACGAGGGCCTGCAAACTTGATGAGCTCCTTTGTGGGGCACACATAATCTTAGCATTTCTGGGAGTACATTAATTGTCCACTGATATATCTAAAAATGAAGAGACATAGTTATATGAACACTGTTTTGCCATGGCCTGAGGTCAACAGCAGAGGCATGAAGACTGCAATGTGCTCTAGTAAACATTGTGTTTTACTGTTCATATCTCTATTCCTTGTCTTAAAACAAGTGTCAACATACACAGAATACAAGTGAATCTTAAAGGAGCACTATTGTTTCAGCAATTAGGACCTCCTCTTTTGAAAATCTTCACAAATCAAAATCAATAAAGCAGCAAAGCATGTTTATTGGGAATTTTGAAGGAAGAAAACAGACATACAGACTTAAAGGTCTATCCTAATGAAGTTTGAATTAATAGCCAGGAAGTCATAGGGACTTCGCATATGTTTAATCACTCACCTATCCAAGCTCCCAACTCTGGCAACTAGATATAGGAGACTTCCAACAGCAAGGCTTCCCAGCACCAGGAGCTTCTGTCTCAGCCACACCTGCTGTTTGAATAGCATGGCCCTCCATCAACCCTCAGGACGGCTGTAGCCTGAGACGGGAGAGAAGGCACTGATCAGCAGCGTCCTTGCAGGTTGTGTTGATTGGCACAAACCAAACCAGAGGTGGAAAGACAGGTGAGTGACACTACATAAAAGAGCTTGACAATTTGTGTGGGCTAACAGGTACTTAGCAAAACTTACCCTTTTCTTCTGTTCTAAGATCAACTATTAAGTCTAGGGAGCTGATATTTTTAGAATAACAAGCAGAATGTTGAAATCTCAGCTCAGTTAACAGATATGCTAGGGATAACAATGATCAATTTTGCTTGCATATTTTTGTTTTGTTTACTTGTGAATAGAGAAAAGGGTGATAATAGAAGTGACTGCTTGCTGAGCTCATCAGGGTGATTATGGGTCCCCATGCTTGATGACAGCAGCTCTGAGGCTCCTTGCTGTTTCTATTCATGTTCCCTGTTCAGTCTTGGATTCTGAAAACACACTCATGCTAGATGCTTAGTGAATTTGACATGCTTTTTACATTCCAGTTTACCTGGAAACTTTACTCTTTCATGCCTGAGCTAATGCCTGTTGAGGAATGTGGGACATTCCCAGTGCTGTTATTACATTTTAGGCAAAAATAGAAAGCTCCCAATTCAAACGCTCTTATTAAAAAATAAATCTAATCTCCCTTTCAAGATAAGATTGCTTGCTTCTTGTTGAAACTGAAAACAATAATTCAAGAAGAAGGAAGGTAAACAATGGTTAGAAATTGCTTTGGTGCAGTAGAATCTTCATAGTTGTTATGTGAGGATTTTCTGTGCATGAAAGGAGTATAGTAGGATTTATTGATTGTCCTATTTTCTCATTCATTAAAAATTATTAGAAGATGCACATGAGAGAATTCTAAAATGATACTATAACAGTTTTAGCCCTTGGAAAATTGACCATGTGACTAAGGGGTTATGAAGCAACTGGAGAACACAACTCAATTCATGGTGGAGCAACAAAATTAAAAGGTCAGAGAAGATGGGCTCTACGAGAGTTTTTGCTGTTGTTTCTGTTCTTTTGAAATGCAGTATACTAAATCCCAAAAGGTCAGGAGACAGAACCAGAGCATGTCAGGAACTGCAATTACTCAATAACTCCAGCAAATATTTATGGAACAAGCCCTTATATGCTAGAGCTTGATTTCTTATTGGGTGTGACAAAGACTAGTGGTTAAGTCCAAAACACAGTTCCTGCCACTGGGAATCCACAATCTGATGAACAAGACAGACATTAAAACTGTAACTTACATGGGGTTAATAAACACTGATGAATTGTAGTAATGTAAACCAGTTCTTAGAAATTGTATTAAATGTGACAAAGGGAAACTATAGGATCTAATGAGAAAGAGTAGTGGGAGAGGTCTACATCATCCTGCCCTGAAGAAGCAAGGACAAGTGAGTCAGTACTGGAGCACAGCAGGAAGCAAGAGCATGACAAAGTGGAGCCTGGATAGAGGAGGCATTGAGCATAAAGGGAACGGGGAGGAAAGTTGCCAACTAGTTTGAGAACCGAATGAGGACAGGTGTGTCTGAACAAAAGGATAGATGAGGAGAGACACAAGGTCAGGGACAAAAGCGAAGAAGGAACAGTTAAGAAAAACCTTCTTAGGGGCCTTGGTGGGCCTGGTTTTGACTTAGCAAGGCTTGCCTTATGCTCAGTAAAATAGTCAAGAATGTGAGCTTTCCTGAATTTTACTATGTAAGAAGCACGTTGCCCCAGTGGTATTTCAGACATCCCATGAAACAGATGGAGTTACTTCCATTTTATAGACAGGTGAGGTAAACTCGCAATTTTTTCTCACTGGCTTTGGTCACACACAGGGCATGTAATATGAAGGTAAAAGCGGGGACCTCTGTAGAGTGATTCAGAACATCACCAATCAAGTCTTCTTAGTGTTGATGTCCAAGATCCTCATTTAGAGCCACATGCCTTTGGCATAGGGCTTAGAGCTCTGTTGAAATGCAATTACTACAGCAATTACTACAACCATGTGGCAGAAAAAGAGCACCCAAGTGCCCCAGTAAAACTCTCCCTTCATAGCCATGCTCCTGAGGTTATAGTGTCTGGGCTTGCTTTTCTTAACCATAAGATAGGACAACCTCTGGCCACCCCTGCTCATAGTGCTTGGGTGAGAATACAATGAGTGTTTTATGTGTCACATCATACTATAGTTTGTATGATTTGTATTTTAATGTGAATAAATTTGATGTGCATTCCAGATGAGTGGTGTGACAGAGCAAAGCTGTCCTGTGGCTGTATGTGGGAGCAATGAGAAAAGTGAGCACAGAATATGCTTTAATGGGGCACAGGTCACCAGCGTCATACAAAGGACCTGGTAGAGAAAGGCTGGAAAGCTATCTGCCTTCCTCAGCTATTTAAATGTGGCTCTCATACTCTTCTAAAAATATATTGCACAATATATTACTCACTTTAACCAGATTATTGGTCCTTCTGTCTGTATTGAGAACCAGCTCTTCAGGGCATGGGGTGTGTGGCAGTTCCTCCGTGAGGCCTTCTGTAGCTGATGTTATAGCCCATAGGCTTTCTTCACCACCGCAGAACTCTGGTTCCTATCATCAGAACTGTAATCATGCATTCTGTGGTTCATGAATGCTTGATTTGCATTGGCTGAAGCTGTGTGTTGTCATACCTCCTGGACCCTCTGTGCTCATTTCTGCCTTAGTTACTTTTCTCATTACTGAGACACAAATGCTGACACACGACATTAAAAGAGGGAAGGTTTATTATGGCCCATAGTTTGCAGAGGTTCCAGCCTGTAGTTGGCTGACTCAAAGCCAGAGTGGTGTGGCAGAGGGGATCATAGTAATACTCAGACTCTAAAAGATTTGCCATTGCTGCATTAACCTATTAAACCTGACTAAATATAATGAGGTTATTTTTTCTGCTACCATGAAGGATCTTTGGTGTCCACCTTTATACACGCTATTTATAAGTCCAGCTATCCCCACTGACGTTTTTCTCTTGGAATTAGCTGCTGCTACTCATCTAGCTTCCTGATGCCAGAAATGAGGTTTTCTCTCTTTGGGAGATCTAATTGCTCCAGCCTTTTATCTATGAGTAGGGACATCTTCTTCCATTACCATCCTCATGTGTTCTTTCTGGAGCACTGCATCCTGCAAAGCAGCTCATGTCTACAGCATGATGAGGAAAGCTCTACTTTTAGTTGAGAACTCAACTACTATGCGTAAGGTCTTCACAGTGAAGTGCAATGACACTGGATTGGCAAGCAAACACCTTGTTTAGTGTTTAGTGCTAGCATGGAAACCTGAGTTTTGTTTTTATTATCTGTAAAATGAAGATAATAGTTCTTCTATCACTGGGTTGTCATGACCTGAATGCTGGTAAGTCACTGCGGGATGGAAGGTTTGCACATCTGAGCACTTTTCAAAAATGTGGCATGATTAATAGCTTCGGAAGGCAAATGAATTAGTTTTTGAAATGCATTTTAAAGAGGAAAAAATAAAGTGTAATTCTCATGAACAGTATAATTGGATTGTAAAAAAATGTAAGTCTATTTTAAGTATAAATAACTTAATGGAACTCTTGTCAAATACAAAATACTGACACTTTATTGTAGTTTCTGTTTCAAGTAGGATGACCGTGAAGGCAGCTGTGCAAGTACACACTTGCACACAGATGAATATTTTTGTTGAGATGAAATGTCTTGGAACTTTTTAGAAAGGAGAAAGCCATGATGGCGGTTTCTACTGAGGCTCTTTCACACACAGGATAGGAAGTGAACTCTCACTCTGTTATGGGACTAGGCTCAGATTATGTGCTAAGAGTCAGCTTTGGAGCAGCCCCCTAATAAATCTTTCTTAGTAAAATCCACACACTGCATTAATTTAAGATTCAAGATGCCTCTTTGGATTCCTCTGAAATCATGAGGTTCTGGGGATAGAAGTCATGCAGCAGTCATAGCACTCAACAGCTCCAGATGGTGCTAAGCTGAACAGAAGGTTAACTGCTTGTCCCATTGGCTGGCCAACTCCCAGGGGCATTGTAATAGTCTGTCTTCAGAGAAATCATACAGATAGTAGGAAATTCACAGAAAGTCTTTTTAAAGTTTGCAATTTATTTGTATATATAGGAAAGGTTTAATATCCCCATCTCCCAAAGAGCATGATTAGACTGTACATACCAGAAAAGCTTTATAATATAATATAATATCTTAGCAGAGGACCAGTGATATAGCTCAGCAGCACAAGTACCTGCCTAGCAAACATAAGGTCTTGAGTTTGATTTCTGGTACAAAAAAAAATCTTAGAAGAGCAACTAAATAACAGAGTAGTTAGAAATGATAAACTGTAAAGGCATCAGACTGTTGCTCTAACACATCCCTCAGCAAAGAAAGAAATTATTTATAGGCTGAAAGAGAGACATCAGGGATTCAAATAATGTAACATTCAAGTGCTGCTTAAAGGTTGGGAGACTTCGTTACTACAAGCCTCTGGTGCCAGTAAAACCCAAAACAGGGATAATAGCTAAGAAGAACCAAAGTACTGTGGCAGAACTGTTCCAAGAAATTCGTAGCCTTGTTTTGAGTATTAGCTCGTTTATGCCTGCAATAACCTTAACAGGTGGAGAATAGTAACAAACATTATCTGTTCTATTTTTTTCTAATAGAAATTGAGGATTAGACAGGTGAACAGATTATTTGCACCACATCATGTGGCTGGTGAACAAGGAAGGATTTAAATTCAGGATTATTTGACTCCAAAGGACATGACCCCTTGATTGCATGCCACTCATAGAGCTTTGAATTCTCACCAGTGAGACTCCTAATAAATGCTTGTTCCTCGATTGATGAAAGCAGACAAAACCATTTACCCCCACCCAAATAACCTGCCATTGAACCTTGAGCTAGAGGGTTGGGGGAGGAAAATAAGAAAAGGAAAACAGCAAAAAGTTTCCATGGAAAGGCAGGTGTGTTGGTTACTTATATCTCTTGTTTCTGAGACAAAATACCTGACACTAAAATTAAGAAAAGAAAAGTTTAATTAGCTCTCAGTTTGTAGAGGTTTTAGTCTATACTTGGCTGGCTCCAAGGCAGATGGCACAAGGAAGAGGACAACTGTTCATGGCAGTAGAAAACAGCAAAATCAACAAGAATAAAAGGAGAGGAGAGAGGAGAGCAATCCTCTTTTCCTCCTTGTAATATATGCAGGCTCCCCACCCCAGGGTGGGTATAGCACTCACACCCGTAATCCAAGCATTGGACCACAGATCAATCAATAACTCTAGATGCCCGCCATGACTGCATGAGGCTTTGCAGGGACATCTATACACAAACCATAACAACAGGCAAAAGGAAAACATGGATGGTTTCAATTTGTTAAAATGAAGGAAGAGATATTTAATAGTAATACAATAAAAGGTAATGCTTTCAGAATTGATGAAGTGATTTTCCTTACCATTTAGAAATAAAACTGACAGGTATCAAGAGAAACTAGGTTTCACCCACAGTAGAACTGACTTTCTCTTTGAAATGTTTTTATGATATATCAGCTGACCAAAATTTTGATAAAGAATGTATTATAGTAAAAGATGTTTTGGCATTAATCCTATTCATAATGCTCTTCATTTCATAGCTGGAGAGAGGGGGTAAGGATGTGGCAGAGAAGGGGAAGTAAAGTGCATTAATTCACCATGATGAATGTACTCTTTATGTACTACAAATATGTGATGATAAAAAAATTAAAAAATTAATAAAAATATTCCCCCTTACTTCCAACACTTGTATCTCTTTGTTTTTTATACTTTCTCGAACAGTTATGAAAGTCCATTTTCATTAATATATTTAAGTAATGTGATAAAAATCATAATCATACTGCTACAGATGCCATGCTGTGTAAAAGCAGGAAAATAAAAACTTTACTGTCTTTGTTCATCTATCTTATTCACTGGATCTGGCACTGTGACTTCTGGCTCTTTCCTCAAATTAAAATGACCACAACAAGTAAATGCTTTAAAAATACACTGATTTTAAAATAGACTGCAACATAGTTTTAAAACATATTGCATACACTCCCAAATATCCACACATAGAAATTATAGCACTAGAAAAACCTGCACTTCTTTTGAGTTGGCCATGGTCTGTTTTGTTAGTGCCTTTCTTCCTAAAGTCCTCATGACCTTATCAGGCTTATTAGAACTTACCAGGTCTGTAGAATGGAGCTGATAGCCTTGCCCATAGTGCTACTGTCACAAGTAGATGAGAATTCTTGTTAGGTACTTAACAACACTCAGTGAGTGCTAGTTCTAGCTGATAATACTTTTGCCCCTCCCTCCAGGCCTTGGCTCACTTCCTACCTGGTGTATCACAGGTTCTCATTTTAGAGTCCTTGGAAAAGTAGTTCTCAATTGCCTAGGGCTGGCTTAGATATTCCTCTTTTATGTCACCACAGTACTTAATTTCATCTAAACCAAAATGCAACTGTCTGCTCACTTGTATGTCCCTCTAACTAGATTCTCAGTTCCATGAAATTAAGAAGTGTATCTTTCATTCTTGAGTTGCAGATATACAGTTGCAGATAGAGCTGCAGATACATAGTATATAGTCGCTAAGGAGCAAAATCATTCGGATAGAGTGAAAATCCAAAATTAGTTGGAAATCCTAATAGCTGTGGATATATACCACATCTCTTTAACTAAATAGCAATACTTTGCTGTTGTGTAGCTCTGTGCAGGTATACCCAGTGCTATATGTCCATAAGGGAACTCATTTTCCCCATCTTTTTATTTTGAAATAATTGACTACTCATATATTCTTCACCTAGATTTGCTAATTAGTAATGTTCTGCTCTATTTGCTTTATGTCTTTCTCTATCTCTTTATCAGTACACAAACATGTATTACTTGAAACAAAATGGTATCATACCTCACAAATCTAGAAAAATATTCTTAAAATTTATGTGGAACAAGAAGATATCTAGAATATCAAAGGCAATCTTGCGCAACAAAAGCAAGGCAGGAGGCATCACAGTCCCTGATTTGAAATTATGTTAGAAAGCTACAGTGATAATCTCAGCATGGCACTGGAAAAAAACATACCTGAGGATTAATGGAACAATGTGAAGGATGAAGACACAACTATAAACACATTGTCACCTTATCTTTGACAAAAAAGCCAAACATGCTCACTGGAAAGACAGCCTCTTTAATAAATGGTGCTGGGAAACTGGCTTTCCACATGCTGAAGACTGAAACTAGACCAATATATATATCATGATACACTAAACTAAAGTCAAAATGGATCAAAAATCTAAATATTAAAATAGAAACGCTAAGTCTATTGGATGAGAAAGTAAGTAGAAATATTGTAGAGGTAGGCAGAGAGTTAATGAGCAAAAAATAAATTGCATAGGAAATACTTCAAATAATCAAAACTGGGATTTCATCTTGTCAAAACTTTTTTTGATTTTTTGAAAGCACCAATAGAGTGAAAAGAAAACCCATGTTTTGGGCAAAAAAGTTTCAGGTAATTGTCCCTGAGACAAAATACTTCTATTTAAAATATATAAAGAATTAAAAAATTAAGTCCTCAAAATTCAAAGACCCAATCCAAAAGTGGGCATCTGAGATGAATATATACTTCTAAGATAAGAAAAAGTGTTGAACATCATTGGTCATTGGAGAAGTAAAAATTAAAACAACACTGAGATTTCACTTCACTCCAGATAGAAAGTCTACCATCAAGAAGTCAACCAATAACAAATGCTAGTGAGGCTGTGGGGAAAGGAACCCTTCTCCACTGTTGGTGGTAGTGTAGACTGGTATAACTGCTGTGGAAATCTATGTGGAGAGTCCTCAAGAAACTAGGGTTCAAGGCACTATTGAACCCAGATATTCCCCTTTTGCACACTTTTCCAGAAATGGAAACATCACACTACAGTGATATATGTGCACCAATGTTTATAGCAGCTCAATTTGTCATAGCTAAATCTTCAAAGCAGTGCTTAAAAAAGATATGGTATTTCATGCAATGGAGGATAACTTAGCTATAAAGAAAGATAAAGTGGGGGCTTTTATAAGTAAATGGATGCAAGTAGAGATCATACTCATAAGAGAAATGAATCAGACTTGCATGTGTGCATATTACGTTGTCACCCTAGTTTAAGAAACTGAAACAGTAAATACACTTGATCTTAGCCAAAAAGCTGAAAAGTGATGAAACAGTAAATAAAATTAAAAAGGTACAATAGATATTGTGAAAGGGAAAGAAACTACTCAAAAGGAAAGAACAATTGGGATAGTGAAA